>PVJI01025900.1:0-19756 GCA_004026765.1 Micronycteris hirsuta
GAAATACCATAAACGGTGCACAGGCCAGAAATGCTTATTGAGCTTTCCCTTCCCAGTCTTTAACTACTGACAATCCAAAAATATAAAACCAACCGAAATGTCCTTCTTTCTTAGCCGAACAGCACATACCTTGCGGAATTTGGTGGTGATGTCCATGTCTTTATGATCATCACCTTTCCCTAAAGACTCTCCCAAAGCCCGAGGAAAAATAACACCCCTGCTCAAGAGTGAAGGGCAACGACTGAATAGATACGTTATCAACACCAGACTAACTGGGGCTCTTTATTTCATAGACTGTCAACTGTTATTTAAAAACCCAATGGAATTTCTAGATAAACATTTTTAAAAACACCAATTTGCCATTTAAATTGTGAAAGCATGTTATCTTTATGAATTAAAAGACAGAAAATGGGGTAAGGAGAGTGACTGCTAATGCACAGGAGATTTCTTCTCAGGGG
Organism: Micronycteris hirsuta; assembly: GCA_004026765.1. Lineage (NCBI taxonomy): Eukaryota > Metazoa > Chordata > Mammalia > Chiroptera > Phyllostomidae > Micronycteris > Micronycteris hirsuta. Next base: position 459 of record PVJI01025900.1, read on the forward strand.
AACGAAATTGTTCTAAAATTAGATTGTGGTGATAACTGTACCACCTCCTGCACATACTAAAAACCATGGAATTGTGTGTACACTTTAAATTAGTAAAGTTTGTGGTATGCAAATTTCTTAATAAAACTATTAAAGAAAAGGAAAATAAAAAGAAAACCTAGCACTGGTTTCTCACACCAGTTATTCCAGTAAAACTTAGGGTCCATAGACAGGTCTTGGGGTTGGGGGTATAATTAAAAGGACATCCTCCTCAACGATGATGTCTGCATGTGCAAGAGCTAGAAATGAAAGGAAAAAGAAAACTAACAGTCCACATTTTATTAAGTATTAAGAGGTTTAATTAAGCCATAGTTTGCTATTTGGATGATACAATATTGCTTTTAATTGAGATTACAAATATCACTCCACATTCGACACACTGGCAAAAATTAGAAAGCAAAAGACTGGCCAGTGTTGAAAGGAATGAAGGGATGTGAGACACACCCTGCTGGCGGGGAACAGACTGCTCCAGCCACTCTGAAGAGCAACTCAGCAGTACTTAGACACGTTAAGTCACATACACCCAGCAACCCCACTCCTGAGTCCGGAGGGGTGATGTACAAGGTTATTCACCACACAGCTGTTTGTGGGGATAGAGAGCTGGGAGCAATCTAGCTGTCCATCATTATGGGGGAACAAAAGTAAAAGGCAGTGAACCCCACAGGATATGGAATATTACTTAGCTGTTAAAAGCAAAGGTTTAGCTGTACATAAGGCTTCAAGAATGGATACTAAAAACACAGTTCAGCCCTGGCTGGTGTAGCTCAGTGGATTGAGCGCAGGCTGTGAACCAAAGGGTCGCTGGTTTGATTCCCAGTCAGGGCACATGCCTGGGTTGCAGGCCGGGTCCCCAGTGAGGGCCACGTGAGAGGCAACCACACATTGCTGTTTCTCTCCCTGTCTGTCTCCCTTCCTTCCCCTCTTTCTAAAAAAAAAAAAAAAACCAACAACAACAAAAAAAACCCACAGTTCAAAGTATAAAAAGTAAAAGTAGAATGAAGAATTTCATAATACAGTATTATTTATGGAAATAAAAAACATATACACACAAAACACTACTGATTTTGGAAGACCATCAACAAATAAAACAATGCGCATCAAACACAATAGAATGACTACTTTTGAAGGCAGGAAATAGGGGAATCTAAGCAGAGAGTGAGAAAAAAAGAGAGTAAATAAATAAAAGCATGAAATGAAAGACAGGCATTTGTAATGACCAAAGATAAAAGTGTTCTCTGAACTGAGCCAACTGATGAACTCAACCATTTGCTCCAGGGAATGAAAGGTGTGACAGAGGATGAGTGAAGGTGTGTGTAGCAATTACCTCTAATACTTCAAATGTGGTGTTTTCTTCATGAACTTTCTTTTTTAATTCTTTTTTGTTTGTTTTTATTAAAAATTGAGGGTGACATTGGTTAATAAAATTATGTAGGTTTCAGTTGTACAGTTCTATAATACATCATCTGTGTATTGTATTGTGTGTTCACCATCCAAAGTCAAGTCTCCTTACATCACCATTTATCCCCCCTTTACTCTCTTCTCTCCCCCCAACCCTTTTTCCCTCTGGTAATCACCAAACTGTTGTGTCTCTGAGGTTTTTTCCTTAATCCATTTATCTCCCCTTCCAACTCCCCTCCCCTCTGAAGCTGTCATGGTTCTTTGTCTCTATGAGTCAGTTTCTATTTTGTTAATTTTGCTCATTAGATTCCACATACGAATGAAATCATATGGTATTTGTCTTTCTCTGACTGGCTTATTTCACTTAGCATAATGTTCTTCAGGTCCATCCATGCTATCCCAAAGTATAGGACCTCCTTCTTTTTTATGGGCCAAGTAGTATTCCATTGTGTAAATGTACCAAAGCTTTTTTATCCACTCGTCTACTGGTGAGCACTTGGGTTGCTTCCATAGTATGGCTATTGTAAATAATCTGCAATAAACCTAGCGGTGCATATATACTTTAAAATTAGTGTTTTAGTTTTCTTTGGGTATATTCAGAGAAGTGCAATTGCTGGGTCATAAGGCAGTTCCATTTTTAATTTTTTGAGATAACTCCATACTTCTTTCCACAGCAGCTGCACCAATCTGCATTCCACCAGGAGTGCACAAGTGTTCCCTTTTCTCCACATCCTCGCCAACACTTATATGTTGATTTATTGATGATAACCATTCATACAGGTGTGAGGTGGTATCTCATTGTAGTTTTAATTTGCATTTCTCTGATGATTAGTGATGTTGAGCATCTTTTTATATGCCTATTGGCCATCTGTATGTCATCTTTGGAGAAGTGTTTATTCAGGTCCTTTGCTCATCTTTTAATTGGATTATTTGTTTTTGTGTGTGTGTGTTTTTTTGGTGGTGAGTTTTATAAGTTCTTTATAATTTTTGGATATTATATCCTCTTATCACATGCATCAGTGGTGAATTTATTCTCCCTTTTGGTGGGTTGTCTTTTCATTTTGTTGATGGTTTCCTTTGCTGTGCAATGAACTTTGAAATCATTCTTGATCACCTACAAGTTCATTGAGGTATTGTGGATTGATCCTATCCAAAGCTGCTTTCAGATCATTCCTCAATCCATGACAAAGGTAAACAATTACACTTAGTGTGAAATTTCACTTGATAATTCTCATGGTTTATTTATTTATTTATTTTTTTGCTAATAATAAGTACAATTCATCTCAGATTACCAGTCAAGATGGTGGAGTCAGTAAACACTGTGCTTGCCTCCCTCCTCCCATGACCACATCAAAATTCCAACTAAATAATAAAACAACCATCACTAAGAACCACCTCAAGACTACTTTAAAATCTGAAAGCTAGTGTCTTCTCTATATCCTAGGCTATCACTGCATTTCTAACACCAGTAAATTCCACATTCTAGTCACATCCAGTTTGTGACCATTTAATAAACACGGAAGCCTTAAGGCTGGACCCTTATCTTACATTGTATACAAAAATAAACTCAAAATGGACCAAAGATCTAAATATAAGAGCTAACACTATAAAACTCTTAGAAGAGAACATAAGGGGAATGCTTCATGATACTGAATTTGGAAATGATTTCTTGCATACAACACCAAAAGAACAAGCAACAATAAACAACAAAAATCAATAAGTTGGATTTCATCAAAATTAAAAAGTTTCATGCATCAAATACACTATCAATAGAGTGAAAAGATAACCCCTGGCAAGAGAGGAAATATTTGGAAATCATATATCTTATAAGGATTGATATCTGGAATACACAGAAACTTCTACAACTTAACAACAGAAACCAACAAACACTATTTAAAATGGGCAAAGGACTTGAATAGAAGGTATGCAAATGGCCAATAAGCAAATGAAAAGATGCTCAACATCACTACTAAGTAGGTACATGCAAATCAAAACCACAGTGACATATCACTTCACACCCATTAAAATGGCTATTATCAAAAACAAAACAAACAGCCCTGGCTGGATCGTTGAGTTGGTTAGTGTCATCCCAATATACCAAGGCTGTGGGTTCAATTCCTGGTCAGGGTACACAAGAGAATCAACCAATGAATGCATAGATAAGTGGAACAACAAATAAATGGGTTTTTTTTTCTGTCTCTTCCTTCCGCTCTCTCTCTCCTAAAAAATCAGTGAAACCCCCAAAAGCTAAACAAAGCAAACAAACAAACAAAAATCCAACATCACAAGTGGTGGCCAGGATATGAAGAAATGGAACACTTGTGCATTGCTGGAAATGTCTAATGGAGCTACCTATGTCTTTTGATTGTCAATATTGTACCAACTTTGCATCCCCAGAATAAATCTCACATGATCATGGTGTATGATCAATGTATTCCTGGATCAGGTTTGTTAATATTTTGTTGAGGATTTTAGCATATATGTTAATCAGGGACATAGTCCTATAATTTTCTTTTTGAGTGTCTTTATCTGGTTTTGGATGGGATAATGCTGCCTCATAAAACTAGTTTGAGAGTCTTCCTTCCTTTTGAATTTTTTGGATTAATTTGAGAAGGATAGGTGTTAGTTCTTTGATGTATGGTAAAATTCACCTGTGAGGCCATTGGTCCAGGACTTCAGCTTGCTGAGAGATTTTTGATTGCTGCTTAGATTTCATTAGTTGTAATTGGTCTATTCAGATTTTCTGATTCTTCTTGACTCATTTTTGGAAGATTGTATGCTTCTAGGAATTTATGCATTTCATTCAGGTTGTTCAATTTGTTGGCATATAGTTGTTGGTAAAATTTTCTTACAATCCTTTGTATTTCTGTAGTGTCAGTTGTTACTTTTCTTTCATTTATGATCTTATTTATTTGGACCCTCTTTGTTTTTTTCTTTATGAGTCTAGTTAGAGGTTTGTCCATCTTGTTTATCATTTCAAAGAGCAAGCTCTTGGTTTCATTGATCTTTTTATCATATTTTTAGTCCCTATGTCATTTATTTCCACTATGGTCTTTATTATTTCCTCCCTTCTACTTACTCTAAGCTTTGCTGTTCTTTTTCCAGTTTTTTAGGTATAAGGTCAGACTGTTCGAGATTTTTCTTGTTTCTTGAGGTAGGACTGTAATGCTATGAATTTCCCCTTAGGACTGCTTTTGCTGTGTACCATAGATTTTGGTTATTGTGCATTCATCTTCATTTGTTTCAAGGCATCTTTTGTTTCCTTCCTTGATCTCATTGTTGACCCACTCATTGTTTAGTAACATTATTTCGCCTCCATGTATTTGTGTGTTTTCCAGTTTTTTTTTTTTTTAATTGTAATTGCTTTCTAGCTTCATTCCGTAGTGGTTGGAGAAGATGCTTTTATGATTTCAATCTTCTGGACATTATTAAGATTTGTTCTGTGTCCTAACATGTGGTCTATCCTAGAAAATGTTTCATGTGCACTTGAAAAGAATGTATATTCTGCCACTTTGGGATGAAATACTTTGTAAATATCAAGTAAATCCTTCTGGTCTAGAGTGTCATTTAAGGCCACTGTTGCCTTGATTTTTTGTCTGGACAATCTATCCATTGATGTCAACTGGGTGTTAAAATCCCTACTATGTCTGTATTACTTTCAATGTCTCCCTTTATGTCCATCAAAATTTTCTTTATTTATTTAGGTGCTCTCATGTTTGGTGCATATGTGTTTACTAAGTTTATATACTCTTCTTGGACTAATCCCTTTAGCATCAGGTAATATCCCTCTTTGTCTCTTCTTATGGCCTTTGTTTTGAAGTCTCTTTTGTCTGATATAAGTATTGCTACCCAGCTTTTGTTTGTTTGTTTCCATTTGCATGGAATACCTTTTTCCATTCCCTCACTTTCAGTCTGTGTGTATCTTTCATTCTGAGGTGGGTCTCTTGTAAAAAGCATGTATATGAGTCATATTTTCTTATCCATTCAGCTATCCTATGTCTTTTGATTGGAGTATTTAATCAATGTACATTTAAAATTATTGAGAAGTATTTATTTATTGTCATTTTGTTCTCTCTACCTATGTTCCTTTCTCTTTTTCTTCTCTAAGAAGACCCTTTAAAACATACTGGTTTGGTGGTATTGAACTTCTTTAGCTTTTTTTGTCTTTATTTTGCTTTCAATTTTAAATGATAGCTTTGCTGGATAGAGTAGTGTTGGATATAGGTCCTTGCTTTTCATCACATTGAATATTTCATGCCAGTCCCTTCTGGGTTGAACGGTCTCTGTTGAGAAATCAGCTTACAGCTTTATGGTAGCTCCCTTGTAGGTAACTCTCTTTCTCTTGCTGTTCTTAATATTCTCACTTTATATTTAACTTTTGCCATTTTAATTATGATGTGTCTTGGTGTGGGCCTCTTTGGGGGGTCTTTGTGCTCCCTGGACTTCTGTGTCTTTTTCCTTTACCAGGTTAGGAAAGTTTTCAGCCATTATTTCTTCAAATAAGTTCTCTATACCTTGCTCCTTCTCTTCTCCTAATGGTACTCCTATGATTCAGATGTTGCTGTTCTTGATGTTGTCCCAGAGTTTCCTTAGAACTTCCTCATTTTTTAAAATTCTTTTTTCTTTTTGTTGTTCTGTTATCTTGTCCTATAAATTGCTGATTCGATTCTCTGCTTCATCTAACTTATTGTTGATTCCTTCTACTACATTCTTTATATGAGATATTGTATTCTTCATTTCTGATTGATTCTTTTTAATGGTTTCTATATCCTTTTTCATGCTTACTACCTGTTGGTTTAAGTTCTCACTGAGATCATCTATTCTTCCCCTATGGTCCTTGAGCACCATTATAACCTTTGGTTTTAACTCTGCATCTAGCTTCTTGGTTGCTTGCATTTCATTTCATTGTTTTCTGGGAATTTCTCATTCTTTCATTTGGGGCATGTTTCTTTATCTCCCAATTTTGTCTGCCTTTTTGTGTTTGTCTGTATTAAGTAGATTTGCTATGACTCCCGAACATGTTATGCTGGCTTTATGTTGTAGGTATCTTGTGAGTTTCAGTGGTGCAATATTCTAGATTACCTAACATAGGTGCTCCTGGTATGACTCTTATATAGGTCATGTGCACCCTCCTGTTGTGGCTGAGTCTTGAATGTTGTTGACTTATTCGTGGGTAGAGTTGACCTTCAGGCTAGCTGACTATAAGGATAGACCTGGGTCACAGTGTATGTGTTGCTACGCAGGGGCTTTCCCCTGAGGCAGAGTTGATCCCATCAGGGTCAGGTACCTCATGGAATCCCCCTTTGGGTGTGCTGCTTGTGTGGCTAGTTAGGTTGAGCTCTGGTGTGGTCTAAAGCCCACCACTGGTTGTGTTGGTTCTGGGTCCACTTTATCATGGTTCTGGTGTCAGACACTGCATGTGACTAGCCTTGGGCTACTATCTGGAGCTACCACACAATTCACACTGTTTGTGACTAGGTGTGCATGAGAGGGGCCAAGTTGAGTACAAGAAAACACCCATATTCTGAAAAATTTTTTAGCACACATTCTGGGATGAAAAAACCTGGGTTTGCATCCTAGTTTTTCCATTTATTGTTTGATACAGGGCAAAGTTACTATCGTTCTAGGAGATTATTATTATAATACTTATTGCACAGAATTGTGTGGGTTCTATGCCATAATCCATGTAAAGAGCTTAGGACCATGACTTGTATAAAATGTGATCAATAAATTTTACCTTTATATTTAATGTTCTTAAGATTCTGGTCCTCTATAGAATGATCTGCTCCAGATGTCATAACCAACTACCAGACACTGGGTGGCTAGTTTTCTTGCCGTTCTGGAGGCTGCAAGTTTAAGGTCATTATGTCATTAGGGTTGGTTAGTGGTGAAGCCTCTCTTATTGCCTTATAGACAGCCATATCCTTGTTGTGTCTTCAAATGGCCTTTTGTTTGTTTTCATGTGGAGTGAGAGAGAGAGAGATCTTTGGTGTCTCTTCTTATTATTAAGACACTAGTTCTATTAAATTAGGGACACATATCTATGACTTCATTGAACCATTGTTACCTCTTTTAAGGCCTCCAAACACAGTCACATTGGGGGTTAGGGCTTTAACATATGGATTCAAGGGGGACACAATGCAGTTTATGGCAACCTCTCTAATGTGACATTCCCAACTCATCTCTCTAGTGACACAAATGTCATGTCTGCCACAGTAAATTTCATGACTAAAATGCATATCTTCCCTTTCTTTTCTAGTCAAAAGTCTATCCAGTTCAAACTTCTCTGAAGATTTCTCTAGTACAAATAAAGAAATAACTCATTTTTCATCTTTGCTCCTATGGTATTTTCTTTAAACCATTAATATAGGTAAACTAGGAGTAGTATTTATCAATGTGCATATTTCCTTTACATACAGTTTTCTCTATTAAATCCCATAATCATTATATGTAACTATGATTAATAAGCGTATTTTATTAATTTGGCAAGTGAGCCTCAAAAAGGGTATTTAAGGGTATTTATTCAATCAAAATTGAGAACACTAAAATATGTGTTTGTAGATGATGGCACCATTCACTGATTATGAAGCATTGAAAGAGGAGCAGATGTTATGGGAAAACATGTTTGATTTGACACACACTGAGTTTGAGGAGCATGACACACCCAAGTGTGCAAATATTATATACTTGTTTAATATAGTCAGTCTTAGATTGATATATAAGTTGAGCTTTGATCTTCTCATTTTATAATATTAGCACCAGTAGGTGATAGGTGGCAAATAACTTCTTTTATTCTATGTGTTAAGAATAGTGCTAAATTATTTCTTTATATACTTGCTCAATGTTCTTCTTCTTCCCACTCTTTCCACGTATTTTAACTTCTACACAGCTAATTTTTTTTATTTTTAAGATTATTTATTTATTTATTTATTTTCAGAGAGAGGAGAAGGGAGGGAGAAAGAGCAATGTATGGTTGCCTCTCACATGGCCCTCATTGGGGACCAGGTCTGCAACCCAGGCATGTACCTCGACTGGGAATCAAACCGGGACCCTCTGGTTCCCAGCCCGCGCTCAATCCACTGAGCTACACCAGCCAGGGCCTACACAGCTAATTTTTAATATCATAGAACTGGACAGGATCTGAAGTGAACAGGATCTTAAGAGACTATCTAAATTAGTTCCCTTCATTTATAGATGAAGAAAGCACAGTATAGCTAGTTAAGTGACTCATCCAAGGTCATAGTTAGTACCCAAATAAGAATTAACATTCATATTCTCTAATTCCAATTGAAAGTCTATTCCATTATACCAGCAATTCCCAAACAATATTCTGCAGAACAAAACTATGTAAGAAGCTCAATGAGTAAAATAATTCAAATGTAACTTTTAACACTGAATACAACCCCTTCTCTGGGAGAGTTATAGTGAACAACTTGTTTACTTAAATCAGCATTTAATGATTAAACCCCTTTTCCACCATATGGATGTGGTTCAGGCACTCTAAAAAATTCCTTTTAACTACAGAAAAGGTTGCTGAAGTCAGAAATAAAGTATAATGCTAATAGGAAATGCTTTGGGAAATGATGCACTATGCCCTACTTATGACAATACTGGGCTTAAAGGGAACTTGGTATGCTTAGTAGAAAAATTATCTGGCTGAGATAAGGTGAAGATGATGCAAAGGGAAGAGTTTTGTTTCTGGGACAGATTCATGTTGTTCTTGGAAACACAGAACATATAAATTTAATAATTTTTATTAATAACTGAGTAGGAGATTGTTTTATGAACCTGCCTAGAACTGGTTAGTTGTATTGTAGGGTGGATTTTTTTTCAAAGATTTGATTTCTCCTTCATAAGTGGTGTTGCAAGTACTCTAAATTAGGAGTTGAGGACTTCCAGTTGGAGAATTGTTCTTCTCATGATAATTTATAGGACACGGGGAATGAAGCTGTTGTGCTTTTATTTGTTACAGAAATTTTGGGAAAAAAAGGAAAATAGTTACACACAGAGTTAGAGTTTGATAATGAGGAATTAATTTTGTTATTGTCATATACTAAAGATGGCTACAGAGAGTTAATCACGGTGGAAATCTTAGCCCAGTTTTATGATAGTGCCCTGACTTGAATTAGAAAGAGAAGTATTACTAATAAAACTTTTTATAAACTTTAAGTTTCTGGTATTTTAGAACTCTCTTTTAGGACTAAAGATAATTCATGCAACCTATGTACATCCTGACATTACATATCAATTTAATCAAAACTATAGATTGTCTAGGGAAAAAGTATAAAATATAAAGCAATACAAATACTTGAAAGAAAATTTACATAACTTTTAAGCCATTATAATAAAAGAGAAAGGCCTTATTGTCCTATAATCAACATAGATTCCACAAACTTCACTGCTTCCAGTATTATTTTTACATATAATTACTAAGAAAAATTTAAATAAATATTAATTTGCATTTCTATTGTAGTCTAAGCGAAACTACTATTTTATCATTTAATTATAAAATTTATAATTTAAATATTATAACTAATGAGTCATTGAGCAATACAAATAATTTAACAATAACCAAATATTCCTGCTTGAAAATGTCAGGCTAATTAAAAATTTTTAAATGTTGAAAATAAAGATTATAACCTAAAGGTGGAAGGGAATATCAATATCCACCCAAGAGTTTGTCAGCTTCACTACAGCTGGACACTAAGAAAAATCACAGCTCAAGAAATCTTCCATTTTTAAAAATACATTTTGAAAGGATAGCCATTTCTCCGTATCTATAGTTAATCAAATCTATAACAACTATATATATATTAGTAAAATGAACATGATGCGGTATTATATATACTATACCATTAATATTTCCTGTAACACAGGAGCTCCAAACTGGGGAGCTGCTTAAGCATTCGTGATATTCTGAAAAAACCACCCAGAGGACTAGCAGATGTGGACCTGCCATTTATTACTCACATTACAGGGGAATGCACTGATGGCTGTGGGTTGGTGTGAGAGAGACTGCACTTCCCTGAGTTGGAGACTCGTTTTAAGGAGTCCCAGACAAAGGAAGCACAGGTCCTATGCTTGAATTTAAACTATATTACCTCAGTGTGTACAAGAAGAAAGAAAATGTCAAGAAGCAATCACAGGACAAGAAGATGCTCTCAAAAGGAGACAAGGAGAGATTTATAATCCATTTCCAAAACAATACAAATTCCTTCTGGCCAGGAGCCTATCTGACTAGCCCTCAGTCATGGGAGGGGAAAGGGTCACCCATGAATTGACCCCACATTTCCATATACTAATAGAAAGAAAAATTTGGAAAACCTCTACATTCTGAATTTAGAAGTTTACCACTTTTAGGCTCTATGAACACAGACCCTTCTATATCTCTCAGGAAGGGAAATAATTATGTAACTTGTAGACTACTATGCAAACGATATTTAACTGGACTAGTCAATACTATATCCCCTGATTCCTTATTCACTGGAAGATAGTGAATTATTGTGTTCCAGTAAAGCCAAGTTTCATTCCTTCAACTAATACTTACTGAAATCCAGCAAGGCTCCATACTAAGTACTATGAATAAGGTCATTGGCTTTCTTAAATTTATATCATAGGAGAAGAGTAAATAATTCTTTGCAAATACAAGGATGACAGTAATTGTCATAAGGAAGTTCCAGATAAGGTAGACACTATGAAATTTTAGAAGCCAAAGTTTTTATTTTAGATTGCAATGAAGGAGAAACCTTTATTACATAGTGGAACTTATATTAAGTCAAAGAATGGGTAAGATTGGTTTGTAAAAAATTGGGTAAAGGAAATAATAATTAGGAGGAAGGCTATGGATATGATTTGGGCACTGTGAACAATTCTTTTTAACTACAGCAAAGGTTGCTGAAGTCAGAAATAAAGTATAAATTAGCAAAACCCTCTTATTTGCAAACTGGAAGGAACCTGACAGATTTTGTCTTGTTTTTAAATTCGAAGCTCAGAGAATATTAAGATCTCCTTTTTAAGTAGCACAAATAGAAGTTTTCACACACACACTAAATTTAACCGATTGCTTGGTAATGGTTAAAACCCTGACTTTAGGTCAGGTGTTGCCCATAAACCCTACAGTCTCAAAAGGAAGAGATGAAAATGCTCTACTATTTACAAACAGGTTGCTTTGAAGCTGTTTTCCTACAAATAGCTTTGTCATTCTGCGTTACCCTTGGTAGAGACACGTCTAACATACATTAGGCAGCATTCGATTGACTTTAATACTTGGTTCAACTTTATATGATCTCCTGAGGCACAGAGGCTGAGAGCCTTCAAATTAATGGGGCGGGAGGGGCTCTCAAACACATGAATGTTTCTTCACTGAGACTAAACCACCGTCTTACAGTTGTAGTTCAGCATAATTAACATTACACAATTTAAGGAATAGGCTATGTTCTAGGTCCTTGGGCTTGGGCCACAGAGCCCCAGCTAAGATTACAGCAGTGCGCTGAGGGAGGAAGTGTTCCAGGATTTCAGAAACATGGCAGCGCCCACGGCTGTGGCGTACCTGCTAATATAAAAGCGTCCACTCCACCAACTGGCCGGGGATTGACCTCAGAAAGACCAGTTGCCTCTACAGTAGTGCGCAACTCTTTCCACGCCCCACTTCCGCTTCCGGGAGGTGACTCGGAGCCCTCCGGGTGTGGGGGAGGTAGAGAAAGAGGAGCCGGAAGTGACCCTGGAACTTCCGGTAGGGGAAACTTAGCTGCTGGTCTAAGAGGTCTTGACAAGCTGGGTGTCTGCTTGTGGCTTTCTCTCTTTCGTCTTTCTCGCGTCTAAACTTCCAACTGCTTTGCCGCTGCTGTCCCGCAACTCCTGTCTCCGGAGTCGCTCCTTCCCCATGTTTCGGGGCAGGAGTTCTGAAAGCAAAGATCCGCTGACCAGTACCCCATCATGTCTGAACTGACTAAAGAGCTGGTGGAGCTGGTGTGGGGCACCAAGAGCAGTCCCGGTCTCTCTGACACCATCTTCTGCCGCTGGACGCAAGGTACCCTGGCGGGAATCTCACTTCCAGCGCCGCTTCCTTTGCTCTGTGAGAGTCTGGCTGTGACGCTTCTCGTGCCAGCCAGCCCCCTCGCGTGCCCCGCACTCTGTCCCAATTCCCTTGCCCAGCTCAGAAACTGGAAGTTTCTAGAAACGCCCTGCCTGCCTTGGAGGGAGAGGTTGAGTAGGAAAATGGTTACAGCTGTCCATTAAAGACCCGCAGCGCCTCAGCCGCTCCCTGGACTGCCCTTCTGCTGGAGAAGAAAAGGGTGGTTTTTGAGCTGCAGTGGCTCTGAAGGTGTGCCCTGTGCTCGAGTGTCAATTTTTCAAGCAGTGCTGTGGCTGCCTGAACCTTTAGCCCCTAACGAGGCTTTATGTTATTGCCGTTTGGTCTGATTTTGAAGGAAGGGACGTCCACAGTAAAGTCACAGTGGCTTTAAAGTCAAAAATCCCAGAAAACAGTTTTGTTGTTATTGTTTTAATTATGTGGTTAGGCATGGTACTGTGTGTATAAATACAGCGTTGCTTGCTACAAAGTATTCTCTTAAACCAAAGAATCCCCGGGTTAGAGTTGGTTTAGTATCTGTTACAGTTAAAAAGAAAATGAATCATAGCACGTCCTGTGCCGACCTATTACCCAGATAGGATTTTGAGTTACATAAGAAGTTTTATTGGTAATATGAATAATAATGAAATAAAATTACCATTTATTAAATTCATGCACTGTGCCAGGCCCTGCGCTAGGCACTTTATACCTAATTCTTAAGTTTTAATGTGAAAACACATTACTTAAGGTGACTTAACAAAAACTGGTGAAGTTTAAGTGAGATTAAGAGTATAAAGTCTATCCTTTGGAGTCAGTAAGGTATCAGTAATGTATGTTTTATGTAAAACAGGCCAATAAATAATAGCTCTTTATTAATGCTATTATTAAAACATCTATTTAGAACATCTATGTTCTTAAAGGATTTGGAGGAATTTTAGCATAGTAAGTCTATCCCCATTTCATAACGTATATTTTGTAACAGAAATTCAGCATGTAAGTAAGCCTTTCCTCCCTCCCAGATATGTGTCTTTTAAAAGCTGGTGAAGTTAGAATCATAATGTATTAAAGTCAGGTTATTTAGTCTAATACTCGTATTTTGCAGGTAAGTCAGGAAGAAAGGGTAAATAAATGATCAGGCCAAGATTGCACCCAAATTGATAGAATGGGGAGTGAATTACATGTAATTAGTTTGGCTCTTTTTACTCATTTAGTGATGTTACTTAACTAATATTTTCTAAAATCTTGGACACCCACATCTGCAGATTTTATTTTAAAACTTATTTTCCACTTTGACTTATTTGTCCTAGTAGTAAAGTAGGGGAAGGATTTACTTCCCCTGTAGCTAGCCAACATTAAGCTTTCACAGTGTAGAATAAGATACCATTCAGCCTCATTTGCATTTTAATACTGTGATGCAGATTCAAGGGGAACTCAGGCAGTTCTAGTAATGGTTGAGAGCCCACTTTGGAATAGGCACACTTGAATTTTTGGTTTAAATTGTCTAACTTATTTAAGCCTCAGTTTTCTTTTCTGCAGATAATAGTGTCAACCATATAGAGTTGTTGCAGGGGTTAAAGACATGTAAATACACTTAGGCACTTAGCACAATATCTGACATATTATAAACACACAGAAAATGATAGCTTAATTTAAAAAGTGTTTGTTTGCAGAGTAAGCCAAAGATCCCTCTCTGGCAGTGGCCTGACAATTACAAGAAATTATTATTTATTTTATAGATAGTCATTATTTAAAATAGAACTTTATAATGGCATTATAATGCTCTGCCACCTTTTAGTCATACAGAAATTCCTTAACAAGTTTAATTCAATCAATACGATTTTAAAGTAAAGGATTTATTTATTTATTGTTCAGAGAGTGCAGTTACACTGTGTCTATGTAATTTTTCAAGGTCTAACATTGACCAAGGTTTTTTAAAGCAGCCAAATGATGTGTTTGAGTTTGCACCTCTGAATCAGAAGGATATTATTGGTTTTGCCATATTTACCATGTATTCATTTATTCATTCGTAGAGACAAAGACCATTGCTAAAGGTTGCTGTGGCAGTCGCTTGGGATTATGGGACTAGGACAAGAGACTGCAGTCAAAGTGTGCCGTTAACTTTAGCTTTATTTCATAGTTTAACTGTACTTTGAATTGGCAACAGTAATGTCATTAGTCTTTCGGAAGCAAGTTATAGGTATAAGTAGTTTGGGGCAAATATTTATAAAATTGGTAGGAGAGTCAACCAGCAACCGAAGGGTTGTAGGTCTCCTGGTCTGAGCACTTAAGACCCCTGGTCTCTGTCCCTGTTCCCCGTCCTGGGTGTGAATGGGAGGCAATCAGTCAATGTTTCTCTCTCTCTCTTCCTTTCTTTCTTTCTCAAAGCAATGAAATAAAAATGTCCTCAGGTGAGGATAAAACATTTTTTTCTAGGGATGTTCCGTTTATAAAACTATATTGATTTGTCATGTTAAATTCTTTTGATGTGTGAAAACAATAAGCTGCAGGAGTTTGGGTTTTTGCTTTGTTTTGTTTTAATTGTTTAGCATTTTTAGATAATATGTTAACCAATAAGCCTCAAGAGTGGCACATAGTTGTTTTTTGAATTTGTCGTTTTTAAAATTCATTTGGCAGTTTTAGATAATTCTTTTCTGCAAATCCTAGGTTTTTGTGTGTGTAAGGGGGTTGCCAGTTTTTATTTTAAAGGCAGTAAGTCACATTAATTTAAAGGTTTAAAGTTGTTTTTTAACTTGGAAATTTATTCTCTATCCTGCCTGCTTTCCTCTTACTCAGTTGGAAGAAAAGCGTGTATTTTCTACCTCCTTATTTATAAGCATCATTTATTCTCCCTTCCTTTTTCCACACAACAGTGTTCCAGTTCTCTGCAGCTTAAATTCAGTAGGGTGGGATAGAAGGCAAATAATAAACATGGTATAGCATAAATTAATACATAACGGAAGGTAAATAATCAGGGAGTTATGGGATGGGGTAGCCTAGATAGGCCTCATCTGAAGATGAGATTTGAGCAAACACTAGAAATAAATGAGTTGGTCATGCAGATAACTGAAAAAAAAAAAATGTTCCAGGCAAAGAGAATGACCATTATAAAAGACTTAAGGCAGAATATTCCTGCCTTTTTGTTCAAGGAACAGGACAGAAGTTAGTTTGTCTGGAGAGGGGATGAGGGAAGAGGAGAGTAATAAAAGATGTGGCAAGAAATAATACGGCCCAAAGTATTCGGTTGGCCAAAAAGTCCGTTTAATTTTTTCTGTAATATAAAAGACACATTTTTTTATATTCACCAATAACTTTATTGATGTGGATATTTTGAGTATGTTGGCTATCTCCTGCTCTTGGCTTCTAGTGGGTAGAGGCCAGCGGTGCTGCTAAACATCTTCCAATGCATAAGACAATCTCACAGCCAAGAATTATTTGGCCAAAATGCCGATAGTACCAAGACACTTTGCAAACCACTTTTGACACATTTGATCAGTCACAGCACCTTCTGAGGAGTTAATAACTTAGTTGAGTCATTAAGAATGTGAAGAATTCAGCTATATGAAGAGAGAAAGCGTTTCATGCAAGGGACAAGGATTTTTAAGAATTCAGCGGTGAGCACTTCAAATGATTCTCAGGGAGATTAAAAAAGAAAAGACTTGCTCGGCTGGTGTAGCTCAGTGGATTGAGTGTGGGCTGGGAACCAAAGGGTCCCGGTTCGATTCCCAGTTGGGGCACGTGCCTGGGTTGCGGGTCAGGTCCCCAGTGAGGGCCATGTGAGAGGCAACCATACATTGCTGTTTCTCTCCCTCTTTCTCCCTCCCTTCCCCTCTATGAAAATAAATAAATAAAATCTTAAAAAAAAAAAAAAGAAAGAAAAGACTTGAAGAAATAGCTTTTATTGGTCATTGATGAACTTTGTGAGAATGAGTTTGGTGTAGCCACAGGTTGAAAGCCAGATTATTGTGGGTTAAGTAAATTGTGAGATGAGGAAATTTAGACAGTGCATATAGACAACTGGGTGGGCTTTGAGAGAGAGTGGTTGGGGTTTTTGGTGAATTTTTTTTTTTTTATGGTCAAATGATTTTTTAATTAAAACTTTACCTTTTTTAGAGTAGTTTTAGGTTCACAGCAAAGTTGTGGGGAAGGTACAGGGATTTTCCATATGCCTCCTGCTCCTACAATAGAGTGCATAGCCTTCCCTGTATGAATATGCTCCACGGGAGTGGTAGGTACATTCGTTGTAATCAGTGAACCTATATTGGTACATCATTATCACCCAAAGTGCGTACTTTACATTAGGGCTTACTCTTGGTGGTGTATGTGCTGTGGGTCTTGACTATTGTCTAATAACGTGTATCCGTCATTGTGGTATCATAGTGTTTTCGCTCCTTAAAAATCCTCTGCGCTCCACTTATTTATCTCTCATCCCTCCCCTCTTCTGCTATGCCATGATCACCACACATCTTTTACTGTCTCTGTAAATTTTGCCTTTTTAAAATGTCATATTGTTGGAATCCTCCAGTGTTTGTAGATTTTTTACTTTGGTTTATTTTACTTAATAATAAGCATTTAAGTTTCCTCCATGTCTTTTCATGGCTTGCAAGCTCATTTTTTTTTTTTAATAATTACTTTATTGTTGTTCAATTACAGTTGTCTGCATCCTCTCCTCTCCCCTCCCCTCCTCCCACCCCCTCCAACCCCACCTCCCTTCCCTGCCTCCCTCCTCCCCCTTGGTTCTGTCCATGTGTCCTCTATAGTGGTTCCTGAAAACCCTTCTCCCCATTGTCCCTTCCCCCCTGGCTATTGTTAGATTGTTCTTAATTTCAATGTCTCTGGTTATGTTTTCATTACTTTTTATCACTGAATAATATTCTATTTGGATATACCACAATTTATCCATTCTCCTCCTGAAAGACATCTTGGCTGCTTCCCTGTTTTGGCAATTAGGAATAGAGTTACCTCTGAACATTGTTTGCAGGGTTTTGTTGCGGACATGAGTTTTCAACTCCTTTGGGCAAATACCAATGAGCTTTTGGTGGAATCTTAAGGTGTTATGTTCTTAAATATATAAGATACATGTTTAAATGCTGTTTAAAAGATTGAAAGGTAAAGAGAAAGGACGTAGGTTGGCATGGGATCTTCTGCATATCATGGCACCCATAAATTAATTACTAAAATTCTGCCACACACCAAAAAATGTATTGTTGCCAATCTAACAAAAAATAGGTATAATTTTGATTGATTTACAAAAACAATAATAATAGTAATTATCTACCCTTTTTGCTCCAAAGTGAGTTTTTAAAAAATCAGGTGCCTATACTTGTACATAAGGATTTCTGGTATCAAGAATTAACCAATCAGATGCAACCTTATTATGCGATGTGACTGATAAGATGCAGCTCTATTATATGACCTATATATCTATGGTAGAAGACAGGGCATTCACACTGGATCGCTATTGTTGGCTGTTGTCATTTTTTTAATCTGACAGTCTAAAGTACAGGTGGCAAACACAAGGCCTACGGGCCAAATCCTGCCCTCCGCCTTGTTTCTACCCAGCAGCAACACCGAGCTCTCGCTTAACTGTTAAGGAGTAGTTACATTTATACAGTCCTAAAATTACATTCGGCCTTTTGAAGGCAACGGTGAGGCTGATGTGGCCCCCGGTAAAAATGAGTTTGACAGCTGTAGTCAGTGCCCCTGACTAAATAGTCAGATGTTGTATGTTGTAAACATTCTTGAGCACACTGGTTGAAAAATCTCTTGCTGTCACTTGGTATCTCAAGCTAGGTATGTGTGCGTGCATGCGTGCGTGTGTGCATGCTTGTGTGCGTGTGTGTGTGATGTGGCTCATGAAACAGGCTCATCCCCATTCTGGTCATTTAAAAAAGAAAAAAAGTATGATCATATTACTGCTTTCATCAGTACTTGTTAGGGTGTGGCCCCTTCCACCGTTAACCTCTTATCAGTGTCCCCTCCTCCTGTGTACCGTCTCTCCTGTCCTAACCCCACACTGCTTTTCAGCTACATTAAATTTTCCTCTGATCCATATACTGGCCCTGCTCTTACTAACCCTTTATCCTTTAATAAAGGTGTTTTCTTTACCTGAAAGTCATCCTTCCACTCTTGCTTCTCTGGCAAATTCCCATTCTAGATCAGCCTCAAACTCACCTATTATCACTTGACTCAGGCAGAGTGAGTCATTCCTTTCTGTATCCACAACACTGTCGTCTTACTTCTGTTGTAACATTCATTTCTTTATTTTAGTGATTATTTGTTTGTATGTGTGTCTTCACCTGGACTGTTAGGGAGCCAGTCATTCATGTGTGTATCCTAGATGCTTGGTATAGTATTCTATGCTCATTAAATATTCGTTAGATGAATGACTCAGGTATAATCTTTAGTGAAACTTTACATATTCCGAGTCTGTTGGAATTGTACTGATCATTATAAAGATAAATAGACTGAGGCCTAGAGAGGAGAAATGATTTCCTAAACCAAGAAATCACACTGTAACTCAATTCTCCTTACATCCGAATGTGCTACAAGGTGCCAGTGCTCTGTACAACAACTTTTACTAGCTGCTCTCAGTCGGTATTGGTCAGGTAATATTTAAATTAAGAGCTACCCTGGCCAGTGTGGTTCAGTTTGTTGCAGCATCATAGATTGAAAGGTTGTGAGTTCGATTCCTGGTCAGGGCAAATACCCAGGTTGCAGGTTCGATCCCTGGCTGGGACAAGTAGGAGAAGGCAGCTAAGCGATATTTCTCTCTCTCCCCTCCTCTCCCCCC
>PVJI01025901.1:0-19755 GCA_004026765.1 Micronycteris hirsuta
ATCAGAATTCTTTGTTCTGATGACAAAGGAACTGTTAAGAATATTAAAATCTTTGTTATGGTTTCCTTCAGCTAGGTTACCATAGCTGAGGGTTAATACATCTTTTGCAGGATTATGGGGGAATATGTTTGTCCTTGATGTCCAGAAATGATGTTGGTGATAAGACCCCCAGTGGATACGTAAAACTGCGGATAGTACCGGACCCTATATGTACTATATTTTTCCCATATATACATACTTATGATGAAGTTTAATTTATAAGTTAGGAACAGTAGAAGATTAGCAACAGTAACAAATAATAAAATAGAACCATTACAACAACACACTGTGAGGAAGGTTATGCGAATGGCTTTGGAGCCATTACTGAGTAAAACAAGGGCCACTTGAACACAAGCAGTGTGACACCGCCACAGCCAATCTGACGGTCTAGGTGGCTGCCAAGTGACTACCGGGTGGGGAGCATGTGCAGTGTGGGACGCGGAACAAAGGCGTGATTCATGTCCTGGGTGAAATGGAGCGAGAAGGCATGATACTTCCTCATGCTACTTAGAATGGCATGCAATTTAAAACTTAAACATTGTTTATTTCTGGAATGTTCCTTTTAATATTTTGGACTGTGATTGACCATGAGTAACTGAAACCATGGAGAACAAAACAAGATAAGGGGGACTACTGTATAAGGAATGTTCCCTAAGTTATACAGCCAGTAATAGGTGAGACTAGGGTTCAGACCAAAGGAGGGCGGCCTTAGCTGGAGTTTACGTTGTTGACCGCAAGTCCGTGGGGTGCTGACTGGGACCTGATACACGAGACCATGTGCGTAAGGGGTGTTGACAAGGACTAGATACTGGCACATCTTAAATCTGAACATGGACAAAGGGTTCAAAGAAAATGTCTAGAAACTTCATCATATTTGACTCTGATTGTAACTGTACAATGTTAAAACAGCTGATTATTTGAAAAAAAAAAAAACGGAATAAACTGTTCTATATAGAAACATCAGCCTGACTCCTTTAACAAAATATTATATTTGCATGGATCGGAAACATTAAGGAAGACCTCTCATTCTCTCAGCACGGTGTTCGAGGTCACCGACCGATAATATTTGTTGGTTCCTTAGTTCCTGGCTTCTCCTGGCACCACATTTACAGTCTCTGTAGTAAGTAAAAATAGGCTTGACTGAACCCAGTTTGAAAATGACATCAGCTTCTTTATCTTTTTAATTTTGATCTATAATTTTATTCCTTCTGTAATAAACCTTTATTTTAATAATACCAAATCCATGAGAATAGAATAATTGGTAAGATTCAATCAAGCAGCACTTGGCTAATTTTGAAAAGGGAAACAGGAAGGGCAGATGTGGGGCTAAAATGGCTGAATTAATTACCACTTTCCTAAGCAAGGGGGTTTGTTATCAGATACGACTGCAATTCTCTTCCTGCCTCAAAAACAGCCCAGGCTGCCTTGCACAAAACAGTGCCCTACAGCTCCCTTCTTCCTAATAATCTACCCCGACCCCATGTCTTTACTCTCCTTGTATTTGAAGCCTGGTTCTTTCTTCTATGCTTTGTTCTATTTATGGAACATCCATACCCTATCTGAGTCTTCTCAAATCCTCTTCCTCCTTTTCTCTAGTCCTGCATTAGAAATGCCCCGAGCCATGTGAGAGTTAGAGATAGCTGAGAAGGATCTGATAGAAAAACCTGGAGAAAAATTAAAACGGGACCCGCCCACTCTCACCTCCAGGTAGCCTAGTGAGCTACAAAGGACTCTAAGTGAAGTATGTGTGATGCTGAGACACGGACCCAGAGGATCCACTGAGCAATACACTGAAGACACCCAATGCGTGCCTTTGCCCTGTCCACATTTCCCCAGTTACTCACTCCACACAGACCTTCCCTTTTTGAAGGGATTGCTTTGTGCATTTTAGGTTCAGGAAAACATGAGTACTATTACAAGTGGGCAAGTAGAGGCAACTCAAGCAGAAAATATCACCGCATACAACTTCAACCAAGCACCAGAGGCAGCAGGTGGCACCCAAGGGCAGGGGAGACTTGAGGGGGTTCTGGAGAGTTATGGTAATTCTCCCATTTCTGCTTCCAAACCTTGCACTGCCTTGGAGTAAAATTTCCCCTATTTGCTCATTCCTCTGGGTTAATCATGTGGTGCAAAAAAAAAATATGTGTCTCTCAAAAGTCTTAAAAACCCACACAATCTGTGGTCCAGCCATTCTACTTCTAAACATCTAGAACACTGAACCAGTGTGAAAGTTATGCGTGGCGATGGTAAGGGCTTTTATGCTAGAGAATAATTAGAAACAACCTGTCCAGCATTTCTGGTAAAATACGTTGCAACTTCATATAACATTGTGCACCTGGCGAAGTCGTGTGCGAGGGGCACTGACAGAACACAGTTTTCACAACTGCGAAGTGAAACAGCAGTGATGTCGTGATGCCTAGTTGAATCCATTAAAAAGGAGTATTTTATGTCTTTGCAAACACGTTTTTGTGCCATTTATTTAGACTTCCCAGCATTTTAAGATTTGAAAGATAGAAGAGTGCAAGCGGATGGCGGGCTTGCAGGGTTTCCTTTCTACCCTTCGCTTAGTACAAAGGGAACTTTATTCTCTTAAAGAGAATATATTATTTATGACTTATGTTATTAAAGGCTACTAAATATACCTTTAAATGTAAATGACAGGGTCTGTCTGGGAAGGGATAGAGGCTTGATTTTAGCCTTTGCTGCTCTTTTCAGTAGTCACATCTAGGGTAGTTGGATCCTTGGTGGAAGGCATCATCCATTCTACATACAGAGCAGGTATGTTTCAAATGGTGTGGAGGGTGGGGAGGATGAGAGATGAAGAGGGCCTTCCCAGGATATTACCTGGACATCAGGGGCTGGCCTAGAGAGCAGAGTCAGGAAGGTGCCTGGGACAGGCCATACAGTTGAACAAGATCCCAAAACACACACTTGACCGATTATAAAAGTGTGCCCAGGACTGGCTGTGAGACAAGACGTGTGTGTCTGTTTCCCTCCCACCACGCCTGTCAAGCAAGGAGGGAAACTGACACATACACCTGTCAAGCACAGCCAAAATCCTCTGTTAATTTTGTATTTGTGTTACAGCAATATCATATTTTATTTACCAACAGAATGTTTTATTGACTTCAACCCACAATTGGTTTATATATTCAGTTGTCCTGACAAATACTTTTTACAAACTTGTTCAGATATTTGTGCCCTTGAGGTATCTGGGAAGGGATGTAATATCCAAGTCTTTCATCATTGTGCTTGGGCTCTTTCTGGGGATGTAATTTGTAATGCAAAGACCAGAAGATAAGGTGTAGGGCTCCATCTAAGCTGCTAAGAATATGCTAGGAGGCTGAGCTTCAGTGTCAAGTTTTGTCCTTGTCTCTCTCTCTCCCAGGCACCAAGCACAGCTCTTCGTAGACAGTAAGTCTTTTGACAGGTACCTCTTATTTTGACAATAATCTTATAATTATCAGAGCACTGCCATAGATGTTACACCATTTGTTCTGCCTGACATTTGAGATGAACAGTACCACCAGCCCCTGTTTTTCAGGAGAAAACTGAAGCTTCCTGGGGGTCAGATGGGATTTGAATGGGGTGGGATTACACTCCACATTCTGTGATTCCTGATGCCCAGTCCCTTACACTGCAGGCTCCTTTCCAGGACCCTTCCTCAAATCCTGCTCTTGCCAGATGTTACCCCATTCTCCGAATCTCACAACATGTTGAGATTAACTAACTCCCAGGGCTGCTGTGGATACCAAAGAGATAAATTATACAAATGCACTTTTTAAACAATGAAGCTATGCAAATGGCGTTATTGTTGAAACACTTCTTGTATTAAATGCAAGTGCTCTGCCCTTAATGAAATCATCATTAGTCACTGATGCTTTAATGTAGATCATTTGTTGAATATTCCAAAGTCATAACTAACTTGGAATATTTGCATTTGTAGAACAAATGTTGGGGAGGAAAACGCAGGGCACATGAGGACTAATGGTAAGAAAAGAGGGGGCCATATAAGCACCCCAGCTGCCAAATACATTAGGTCCTCACTTAGCATCATGAATAGGTCCTTGGGACCTTAGTTTCCTCATTAGTTGTTTCCCCAATTTTACCCTAGGCTGATTGAGATAAAGAAGAGTTCAATTCCTGAGGCATCTCATCAGCATTATAATGAAAAGAATTTGAATGAAAAAACATTATTCAAGGACCTGCTGTCATCAAAGGTATTATTGTTTGAAATGGGAGACAGAAAAAGTAACACTTTTCTAGTTTCTAAGACTAGAACTGCCTGGGTAAGTTTGCATTGGGAGAACCAGAGGTCTGAGTGACTTAGGTAATTTGCCAAAGATTAGTGGTACATGCAGTCACGCCACCCTATTAAAATACCCCTCCATGTATATACATTCTATCCCATGATTCCATAATCCTGTTTTATTCAACGGTGTTCACCCTTGTTGCTATCTGAAATTTTATCATGTTTTTAAGTATCTCTCTTCTCTTTCTGGAGTGTGAATTTCATGGGATTAAACATAAAATATCTATCTTGTTTATCCATCCACCATGTAGAACAGGGCCTAGTACCTAGTAGGTGCTCATAAAACGTTTGTAGAGTGACTGAATGAAAACAAGTGCAGAACAGCCCTTAAGCCTATGCCTTTTCCACTGCATCCTACCCCTTCCTTTGTTTTAACTTTCCGACAATGGTGTTACTGCCCTTTTTAGTGCCTCCTGACTGCTGTAGAGGGAAGATCAGCTGAATATTTCATGATCAAAAATGCCACATTGCCTTAGGGCCTGGGTTCAGGCTTCCTAGTTAGAGGTTGGTGTCATCTGTTGGAACACAGTATGTTTTTTATTCTGAATATAACTGGACACTAATATTTCACCGCACACTCAACTTGGGTGTAGATGTTGTACAAGACAGGGCTTAATCCTTCCTCTCAGAACAAGAACACTTGAGACAGCAGAAGTCATTGACATCAGGTCTGTCCCTTTTCTTCCTCACAGTGAGACTTGAGAAGCACAGGACAGAAGGGCGGTACCTGGGACTGCTGCTGCTGCTGTGGCCTGGCGCTGAGCGCTGAGCGCTGAGCCCCGAGCGGCCTGTGCCGAGGGCCTCTAGTTTGGCAACGGGTTAGTTTAGGGGCTTGGTTTGCCGTAGTTCAGCCACTGGGAGCATCGCCACGCAGGGAATCCTTCAGAGAAGGACGTGGCCAAGACCCTTTTGCACATTTATGGTCATTTGTTGTCTTACAACTGTAACTCAGGAATGAAAAGGTATGGTTAGTCCTCTGTTGGGCCAATTTGCAGACCACAACGGGGCTCATTTTTGCTCAGAACTATAGCAAGTCCTGCCCGTTGTCTCAAGCCATGACTGTTTTACAGTGGTAACCTAAAAACAGCTTATAGTTTATGGAAGACCATGTCCGAAAGCCCCTTGGGCTCCAGAGGGCATGGGGGAGGGGGGTAGAAGGGGTGGGGATGGAGAAAACAAACACAACGTGCAATTTTGTGATTGTAAATAACAGAACCAAAATAAGCTGTTTTCTCCTGGTGTACAAAGTGGAGGATTTTTACATGTGCTGAGCTAAACAAAGGTTATCAAATACGGTCACCAACAGGTTTAGCATTTCTGGGTCACGTGCTAGAAAAGGTGGCTGAACAATGCTAAGGCATTTTCTAGATTTAAATCCTTCTCTGGAATGAAGCAGGGTATAAACAAGTAATATATAGCTTATGTTCATTCCTGGGAAAAGGCAGGAAGTGAGCCTGTGTGCTGAGGAATGACAATGGCATTCCAGCTGGCTTCCCGCATAAATGCCAAGCAGCGTGATTTCATGTCTATAATATGCATTCTCCCCAACAGATATTAAAATTCTTTCATAGTCACATGTAAAATTTGCCTTTTAAATTGACTTAGCATTTTATTTGCCTTCCGTTCTAAAAATACCAGTGGGCCTTAAATTCACATTTTGTTGCTCATGCAGTGTCCCTGACATGGGAATTAAGTGAGGCTTGTTTATAGCCCTCATTTTTTTCTTTCGAATTCAGTATGTGTCATAATAAGACCGTGCCATTCTTTGTGCAGAGAGGCCATGCACGCGGCCTCTGTTCAATAGGCCTTGGTCTCAATTCTCTTCCTAATGGCTTCCATAGATTTGTATCGATCCACGGCGACACGCTGGTGTGATGTATGAGGGTAACAAGCTGAACTTATGAGAGTTGCTTCCTTTGCACTGTGTTATGATCAACTGACCGAGTTGGCCAAGGGCACTTAGCATTTATAGATCATTAAACATGGGGTGCTATCCCAAGATTCGCAGGGCTAATTCTAAGTACCACTGTACAATATTTCCCCCAGCAATTTCGATGATGTGAGCCCAGGCTCTTGTCAGGGGCAGGGTAGTGAGATTGTTTTCAACGGTATAAAAATCTGTATCTGTCCAAGGTGATCGGCACAATACTAAATATATTTTACATATACTTTTTGTTTAACAAATGTCTATAGAGAGTTTGTAATTAATAAACTATAAATTATTTTAAAATTTTACAGAACCCATGGCAAAATCTTACCATTACGTATTATTTAAGTAAGTACAAGTTACTACCATGTAGCGAATCTATGACATTTGTATATTAAAATTGGTCTTTGAGAAAAATGGAGAAAAGACGCATGTGTGGAGTCAGAAAGTATGTTTGTGTGGACCTGGGGCTGGGCGTGGAAGCGGAGGGTTCCCGCAAGTGGCCAGGACGGACCTCACTGGGGTGATGAAATGTTCTAACACTGCATTAGGGTAATGGTGGGGCAACGTAGTGAATTCACTAAAGAAAACATCACTGAGTTGTATTCTTCAAGTGAGCGAATGTTATGGTAAGTGAATCACACAGTGATGAAGTTGTTAAAAATGCAGGCTGAGGCTTAAATTGGAAAGAACCAAACAGTGGTCCTTGACAATTTTTCATCTTCAAATGTTTCAAATGTGAACAGGGAGAAGTGAAAGTCATCATCTCAACATGTATCAGTCACTCGCTAGAGACCCACACTCTCGTTAATCCCTCTGGAGCAAAAAGACCTAATTAGTGTTCACTGCACTCAATGCTTGCTCCCTTTAGGATACGCTTGAGACTGAAAAGAAGAGAAAATTTACATTCATCCTCATCACACATTCTTAACAACAACTCTTCAAACACAACACACACACGTACACATGATGTTCCTATCAAGTGCCCTTGCTCTGGCTGACCTAGAGTATGCAAGAAGACCCAGATAAAGACTAGCATGAAATATTTTTAGCTCCCCTCCTCTTGCACTGTGACTTTTGTGGGACCGAGTGAAGAAGGCAGCTGGGTGGAATTGGGGCACTTATCCTATGACTCCGCTGAGTTTCATGACCCAGGCTTAGTACCCTGCTCCCCTGCCACCTCCTGGTGGGCTGACTTTGTTATCACCCTGGTCTCCCTCCAGCCTTGTGCTCAACACCAGGCACCCTTGCAGTGTGGTCCTTTGAGGGGGGGGCACCCTTACAAATACAAAATCTTCTATCGAGCAAAAAAAATAAAGGATGCTAATAGTTTTGGAATGGATCTCTCCTGGGTTTTTACAAAATGCCCTTGGACTGTTGCATGCAGTCTAATCCCCGTGTTTCTTCATTTGGGATAATGGGCAGTTCTTGTGCCATTTATGGAGCCAACTTGTGAAATCCGGTGTCTAGCTTTTCTTTGTTTCGCTCTGTCCTTGTAAATTTTTGCTTTTGTGGGCTTCCTTCAATGCTGGTGGTATCACATGTTCATGGGAAAGTGTGCTGGGCGGTTCACCTCCAGCAGTTCCTCATTGGCATGAAGTTAAGACCAGGGGCCGTGGAACACCATCTGGGTGATGAGGCTGCCTGTGCCACGCCTCTGGCCGTGTCCCTAGGTGGCTTTGCCTCATGGCCTGACTACAGACCGAAGGCCCTGTCTTCAGCAGTCCTGACCTCTCCTGGTGGCAAAGAAACCAAGCGCTTGGTGGAGACTCTGGAAACAAAATGTATTTGCCCTTTAGGATCTCTTGGGGGAACTGGCACCACAGCCACTTGTACATTCTCTGTGAGCCCTAATTTTCTCATGCAGCTGAGGACACTGGTGCTCAATCTATGCTACCAAGTGGCTTTTACACAGGGCCACCACTCTACACATTCAGGGACGCGGTCCTTCGCGTGTCTCCTGGGGCATCACTAAGATTGCAGTATGCAACCTGCAGAGCCATTTGAGTTATTCTAGGATCCACTGAGAAATAAAGCAGCAGGACATAACAAATTGTGTGAACTTGTTATTTAACTATACTCTAGAATACCTTAGTTTCAGAATAATTGGAAGTCGGAAAATTAAAAGATGAAAAATTCAAACTATCGATAGCTAATGATTTTTTGTCACAAAAACAAATAATACATTTTCTAGTGGTGACAAACAGAACATCCCATTTTTGAAAGAAGAATGTAAGGAACAAAAAATAAATGTTAGGAGGAGGTTATATATGATTAGGTGATGCGAAGCTATTTTGCATCACCTAATGATATAACCTAAAGAACTTAATAGATAATGCAGAAACGAATTGTCATTAGTCATACCGAGGCAACTCTCAAAATGTCAACAGGAATAGATAATTATTACCTGCATTTTATACCAATTGTCAGTTGACAAAATGCCCTGAGATCCATACTACTGACCCTATCGTGGACACTATTTAAATTGCCGTGTACTATTATGCCTGTCTTACAGAGAAGAAAACCAAGGCTCAGAGAGTCGATAAGCTGATTCCAGCCACACAGTGAATAATGGTCAGAAGTCCACTTTTCTGGATTCAGTTCCAAGGCTCTTGTCACGAGACCCCCTTGGTGCACATTCATGAATGCTACACTAAGAGAATGAAGTAAACAGCTAGTGTAACTAGTTGTGCACAAATTCCTTCCTATAGTATTTAGAAATCTAGAAATGATATAATTTAACATTGGCATGCATTTTTTCTAAAACAATTATTTTCAAAAAAGTTTCAATTTATAAAATGGGAAAAACCCCTATAATCACCTACTTCTTTTCAATTCATGCCTTAAAATCTATAGCATGAAATAATTCCTACTTGGCAGAATCCAAAAGATAGTCAAAACACTCCACGCCAACAGAAAATCTGACAATGCCAGAGGTGAGGGACAGGCTAGAAACTCGGTTTTAAGCTGTTCAGGCCCCAGGAGTAAACCTGCAGCGAAGGGAAGATGTAGGCAGCAGCAGATAAGCTTCAGCACAAGCTCCATCAAGATGTATGGAGAAAGGCCAAGGAGAAAGGCTTAGTGAGTGTATGAAAATATTCCCAACTTATTAGCATCTTAGAGTTTCCTGTGCAATTAAGAAGGAATGCATACTTTGTTTTGAATCCACTAGGTGCAAGAAATAAAAGTAAAATCCATATTTGGAATCTTGTATAAAAGCCAGAATGTCTTGACTCCATGTACCCAAGTTTTACCCAAGAAAGTAACTGTAAGCTGAAAGAATGTGCCATTACAGGTGGTCCTTAGTATTAAAAAGGCTGGGTGCCAAATGTTCCTTCTGACATTTTCTTCCCTTGGATTTTGAAACTTATTCCACAGAAGCAATGTGATATAACAGAGTTATGAACCCATGCCAAGCTATTGAAAAGTGCCTATTTAGCACTCCACAGAGTATGCCTAAAGTTTTAAAAGTTCTGGGTCTTGGAAGCAGGAATTCCTGCAGAGTAAAAAATAAAGTTCCCAGTATAGCTAAAGTCATGTAAGAGGAGAAATGTCTCTGTTCTGAGTTTCTTAGTTACCGTTGCCCCATCTTACTACAATACCCTGCTCAGATATATTCTATTCCTCAAAAATAAGCCGCGCTATAGATGTATCATCTTCCTCAGTCGTAACTTTGATTCTTAGCTGTCTCTAGAAGGTGCTAGGAAGAAAGCAACCTGACTGAACCAACTTATACTAATGTGTAAATGACTTACTTGTACACTCATTTATATACGCAATATACACACATGCACACACACAGCTGAATTACTTCTGTGTTAGTTAGGCATTATTCTAGCAGCCAGGGACAATACGGTGGGAAACAAGGGCAAGATTTGTGTTCCTATGAAGTTTAAATTTCAGTTAGGAGAGTTAGGCAATAATATTTATTTGAATACATTTATATACTCTATTGGAAAATAAATAAACCCAAAAACCCAGAAAGTAGTAAATACAGAAAATAAGGTGATGTAATAGAGCAGAACTGGTTGACCACTTCACATTGCATGATCTCTTTGAAGTAACATTTAGGGGGAGATATAATTGTGACCAAGAGCCAATCTTGTACGAATGAAGGAAAGAGCATTTTAACAAGCTAGGACAGCCCTGAGAAAGGGAGGAACTTGCTGCGAGGAGGACAGTACGCAGGCCAATGGGGCCACAGGACAGTGGGCAAGGAGAACAACACAGTGGAGAGAGAGGTGGGGGGGATCACGTAGGTCTGTGTAAGCCAGAGCGCTGCTTTTAAAGTTTATGCTAAGTGAAATAGGCAGCCTTGAACTGTGGCCGGATTTGTCCCTTAAAACAAAGTGTAGCAGAAGCATGAAGACAGATGGAAGGCTATGGCAGGTCTGAGAGTATACTGCTGTCTGGACCAGAGGGCAGTGGTGGAGAGAGAGCTAAGTGGGTTCGATTGACAGGATTTAGAGGAATGATCTGCAGGAGGTATGAAGGGACTGGCTTTGGGGATGAGGAAAAGGAATAAGTACACCTGGGCAGATAGTACTGTTTTCCTGAGAAAAGCGAGATCTGGAACGAAATGGTTTGGTTGAAGGACAAGGCGCTTAGGCAGTGGAAATCAACAGTTCTATTTTGGACATGGTAATTTGGAGCTGCAAATTACACATCCAGCATCAGTACAGGGAAGGCAGTTGTTACATGAGTCTAGAGCTCAGGGGAAAGTCGAGGCTGGGGATACACATTTGGTGATCACTGGCATATGGATGGTGTGTCACCACGGAGACCGATGCGATGGACCAGAGAGTGAGCAGGGACCGAGAAGAGGAGAGGGCTGGCGGCCAGGCTCTGGCTCACCCCAACTGCAATCCACATTTCATTTTACAGAAAAAAATATTTTAGTCATATGGCTGCCACACTTTCAAGAGTTTATGAATACAAAAGATGCACAGAGGCGGAAAGAGACTGTCCAGAGCTCTTCTCCAAACAGACAGCTCTGTAGAAGGTGATTCAGGAAAAGCAGTCCTTTCTCTACTAACCTAATGGGTCTCTAAGCTCTCCTATGCATACCTGACCTAAGGTCGAGGGGGAGTGAAGACCCTCAGGAATCTTTCTCTGCCAGTGGGTTATAATGAGCACTTGCTACCAGTTCTATGATGAAGCTCTGTTTCATCTAGAAAGTCCTAAGCACTTTTTCCCATGGGTTTTGAGCAATATGGTAAGAACACTTCAAATGATATTTAATGTTTCCTTTAGGCAGGGCACATTTCCCATGCCTTTCAGGCCATCATCAGCTAAGAATCTAAGAGTCTCCCTTAGAAAGGGGCAAGCGGTGTGTCAGTTACTGGCCAGGAGCTCTTCTACTTTAGGGAAAGTGTCAAGACATCAGCCTAGTGAAAAAGCTGGGCCCTGGACCAGTGCCAATTAATGGTAGGCTCTAAGTGAAGAGGATGAGTTTTCCTCATTCTTCTTCTGCCTGTAGCAACTGGGCTTTGGGAACAATAGCATTATTATTTTTTTAAAGTCAGCAGATAAAGCCCTGCTCGGAATTATCAGCATTGAGAAATAAGGTCAGAAATATTATGTTCATTCAGCATCTTGTTCAATTTGCACAGCTGATTTTTGAAAATGAAAGTTGATATTGATATGATTATTTGCAATTAGTTATGAATATATTGTTTGGGGACCATGCTGCCTAGTTAATGTTGTATCAAATTACAGGAATTCTCCCAATAACAGAGGAAAGAAATCTGTATCCCAATGGGAAGAATTTACAGCAGTGTAGGGGAACCATTCTGACAACAAATGATTCTGTTGTATTCTTCCCAATAGGCTTTCTTCCTTGTTGATGCCTCTCCCTGGGAGCTGAGGTGGTGTTAAAGTGGCAGAACAAATGAGTCCTCTGAACACCGAGGTTTACTGTGATCCACATTTTATGTCACAGAGAAATATTTAATCATATGACTGCAGGCTGCTCAAAAGCATTAATACAAAAGATGCAGAGAGCCATTTTGCAAGATTGGTATTAGAGAAAGGAGCTGTTTGTAGGTATTGAGATGAGGGGTTTGGAAATTAAAAAACAACACCACCACATTATTTTGGAACAAGGATTTGATGTAGGAAAAACATTTTAAAAATCCCTTTGACAGCAAGAGATGCATTTGCTAGGACCAACTGCTGACTTAAGACCTGATGAGAGACCTAATTTCACCTTCATTATCATAGTTTGAACATATTCTCCTCAAGGGTTAAACCCACAGCCAACAGTAAGCCAATGTGGGCACCATTTGATACTGTGATTTAAGCCTGAGGCAAAGTGGATCCCAAAACATTTTCCTATTATAACCACAGACAGAGCAATGGATAACCATGATGTTTAGTTCCTCCAGTTGTGTGTATATATATATTCTCTAAACAAAGCAACTTAAAATATGAATATTTTACATTTTTCCTTCTACTTGGTAAATTTCTGGTCATTTTTGGAAAAAATTCAAAATAAAGACAAACGTGGAACTGCTAGAAGAGAGCTGAGGCAGAGAGGGGAGCCCGCCCCGCTCCGAGGACGATGGCTCCGGAAGATTGTGCACGGCCCCGCTCACTCAGGCAGGACTAAGAGCACGTCCTGAACCCCTGGCACCGCCATCACCTGAACTGTGCCAGGTGCCTTCATCAGGACTCCCAAATGGTCCATCAGTTGGGTGGTACCATGTGCTATTGCTGACCAGTATAAATCTGGACGCTTCATCCCTGGTTACTCACGGATGAAGGGTCCAGATTTATACCGGTCAGGTCCCCCTAACCTACTCAACATAAATCATCACAAAAGCCACTGTTTTATCAAATTCCTTCTATACCCCAGATGCTCTACGAGGTGCATAATTTATAGATGTTTTCTCCAGTCCTAACCACAATTCTGCATGTTAAGTATGGTTATCCTGATTTTACAAATAAGGAAACTGAGGCTCTGAGAAGTTTAGTACCTTATACTCAGTCACTGAAATGGCAGGTGTCTGAGTGGAAAACAACTAGAGGATTCTAGTGAACAAGTAGACATGATTTAAATTGTACTTGTTTTAGACTCAAAACTGAAAGCCAAGGTTGCCTACAATGGCAAGTGTTAGTAGTAATCACATGCATTGGTAGCATTAGGTAAATGCTGTGGTAAATGTGGAATGTTTAATGGCACCATCAGCTGGGCTGTATGTCCCCTCACGTCCTCCCTTTCCCCCAGGTTGAGGACTGTAACACTTGACCTTGAATGCAGGTTGCTCAGAGTTAAGGCTGCACATCTGTCAAGATGTCAACTAGCTGGGGAATAGGCCCAGAACTTCAGTTACAATAAGATCTGATGTGTAGCAGAGTCACCTGTGAACTCAAAACACACATTTCTAGGCCCTTCCTCTAGATCTTCTGATTCCATTGGTTGGTGGTGGGTCTTGGGCATTTGCACTTTTTCTAAAGAAGCTCTCAGGTAATTTTGATGCCCACCAAAATTTGAAAATTATTGCTGTCAGTGTCATGTTGGAAGGATGATGTGTTGCTCAGAAGTCGGAGCAAATCATAATGAGCTGAAGTTGTAGGCTGGGAGAAAAATTCAGCTTATAGGAATGCATGAAGGGATGTCTATGAAATATGTGCTTTGTCAGGTTATTTTTCCCTCTCCTGATCAATGTCTGCCTCTTTTTACTTCCTCCCATTAATACTTGGGTCAAGAGAACATCATATCAGGCCTTCAGTGAGGATTTATCTTCGTTATCCAATAAATACAGAGTTTCGTGGAAATAACCTAAAAGACAGAAGTTTTGTTCTTGAAGATGATTCTGTAATTTTGTCTGGTGTTTCTGGAAGTGCTGATTGTATTGGGGAGCTCATCTGCAGCTCTGTCCATCAAACCATCCTGTTCTGCCCCTCAGGCCACGCAGTCCCTCTGGGGACGCCTTCCTCTCATCACCGTGACACTGACCAGCTTTCTAACCTTGACAGATGACAATGTTTTGGCAGGGACATTATTCATATCTTTGGCCTCTTGTCTTTCAGAGGCCTGGTTTTTCATCACAGTCCTTGAGAGTGGTAGACAAGATAAGGTCATAAGGCAAACGGGCTTTCACGTGGGGGGCTCGTACGCGAATGTACTCTCTACCTGGTACTGAAGTTCCAAGTGCGACGAACACCACCGCAGTCACGGAATCTTTCAGGCCAATGGTGCAGCCGAAGTGGGAAGCCAGGTCGCCAATGAAAGCTGTCAGTAGGCCGATCATGAGGATGGAGACAATGAAACACGCCCAGCCATTCCAGTATTCTGTAGGGGGCACGAAGGCAAAGAGGACCTTCCAGAACACAGTCAGAAAGTGCATCACATAATCAAAACAGGAGGGCAGCTTCTCCTCCCCACACTCGTCGTCGTCATCATCTTCTCCTAGAAAGAAAGGAGCGAAGCACATTTCAGTACAACTTGTGCTATCAGGGTCTCCCTCTCAACCAGTCCCTTCTGTCCCCTCTGCCCTCTGAGTGACCAGGAGACCATTAGAAGTGGGTGAAGCTTAGGGTTTTCCAAGAGTCAATCATAATGAAACAATTACTGTTTCATGCTCAGTGTCGTAGGTCAAAGGCAAAAACGTAACACCCCCAACACCCGGTTTACTAGTTATATGTAATCAGCACACTCTACTCTCCTGTCACCTCCAGTGAGATTTGTCACTTCAGAGAAGTGCCAAGGATTTCTTCCAAAAGTCTGGGGAGCCCTGTGCCCGGCTGGGAAAGAAGCCTCTTCTGAAGGAAGATAGCTGCGATAGAGTTCTTCTACCAGGATTCTTTTCCGGGAAGACATTTTTGTTTTCCAGCTTCTGCTCTGCGCGGTCATGGTCCCATAACCACCTACAGGACAGTGTTCACACAGGGCCCGCCACCATGGCTCTGAGCCCTGACTACGTCTCCAGCGTTACCTCCTGAGACTACTTCAAACTCGAACTTCATCCTAGCTAAACGGAATTATTATTGGCATTCTTTTACAAACCATACGTACTTTCTCCTTCTGTCCTTTGGAACTAAATGTACTTGGCATGTCCTAATACTCCCCTCCTTATGCTTCCCTGCTTGTCCCTTAAAACTCACTCCCACGATGAGATACCACCTCACACCAGTCAGAATGGCCACCATCAACAAAGCAACAGATAACTGTTGGAGGGGATGTGGAGAAAAGGGAACCCTACTGCACTGTTGGTGGGAATGCAGACAGGTGCAGCCACTGTGGAAAACAGTATGGAACTACCTCAGAAAACTAAAAATGGAACTGCCTTTTGACCCAGCAATTCCACTACTGGGATTATACCCTAAGAACCCTGAAACACCAATTCAAAAGAACCTATGCACTCCAATGTTCATAGCAGCACAATTTACAATAGCTAAGTGCTGGAAACAACCTAAGTGCCCATCTACAAATGAATGGATCAAGAAACTATGGTACATTTACACAATGGAATTCTAAGCAGCAGAAAGGAAGAAGGAGCTTATACCCTTTGCAACAGCATGGATGGAACTGGAGAGCATTATGCTAAGTGAAGTAAGCCAGGCAGTGAGGGACAAATACCATATGATCTCACCTTTAACTGGAACATAATCAACAAAAGCAAAAAGCAAGCAAAGCTTAACCAGAGACATTGAAATTAAGAACAGTCTAACAATAGCCAGGGGGGAGGGGGAGGCAGGGAAGGGAGGTGGGATTGGAGGGGGAGGGGAGGGGAGAGTTTGCAGACAACTGTAATTGAATAACAATAAAATAAAAAAAAAACTCACTTCCTTTATGAAGCCTTCTCTGAACTCCCTTGCCCTCCAGGGAGAGCTGGAAACTCCTCCTCAGAGCTTCCACAGCCCCCAGCACTCATCACACTAGATTGGGGGTTCTCACAGTGTGGTCCTGCAGCAACAGCAGCAGCATTACCAGGGAACTCGTTAGAAATGCACATTTCTGGCCCCATTGATTCAGAAACTAGGGCAGTGGTGGGTGAGGGACGGGAGGTGGCAACCACTTAAGCTACAGCCAATAAAATAATTTCCTTGCTTTGCTTTGGTGTCTGCTCTACAAAAGTCTTTTTCCTAGTTCCTGCTGGCGGAGCACTCTAAGCATTTTTGGTGCGACCCTGCCCAATTTGAATCCACATTCGCACAAATAAACTCCCAAAAAATTTTAGTGAGTCTCAGTTCATCTTTTAAAAACCATTCCCTACAGCATTCATGCTATATGGTTATTATTTCTAATATCACCCTTGCCTAAACACAGAAGATGCTCTTAAATAAAAGTAATAGATGTTATGGGTTGAATTACGTTCCCACCAAACTCATTGCTCTAAGCCCCAGCACCTCAGCATGTGCCTGTATTGGAAGACAGGGCCTTTAAAGAGATATTTAAGTTACAATGAGGCTGTTAGGGTGGCCCTAATCCCATCTGACCTGTGTCTTTCTGGGAAGAAGAAGTTGGGACCCACAGAGAGACAGACACAGGGCTGTGCGCACACAGAGGAAAGGTCCTGTGAGGACCCAGTGAGAAGGCGCCCTTCCCTGTCCCGACTCAAGGAGAAAAGCCTCAGGAGGAACCAAGCCTGCCAACACTTTGAGCTTGTACTTCTAGCCTCCAGAACTGTGAGAAAGTAAATTTCCATTGTTTAAGCCACCTAGTCTGTGGTATTTTGTTATGGTGGCCTTAGAAAACTATTACAGTATCCACTCGGAAGCTTCCTGCGCCCGAACCTTGATGTATAGAAAGAGTCATTCAGTGCTTCTATTACCCACTCCTTCCTTTCTTCTGTCTTTTATCTATTTCTTCTTTTTTCCTTCTTTCACTTTTCTTCCCATTTTCCTTTTACCCTACGCATTAGCTGCAGGTAGAACTCATTGTGAAAGTTGCAATTGTCAGGGCTTATTGAACAGAGCGAGGAAGAAGAGAACCATGTTAATTCTTTCCCTACCTTCTTCTTCCCCCACTGCCTACTCCAAAGGAGGGGGTGCTTCCCATACCCCAGGAAAGGGCCAAGAAAGGACTAGACTTTCAAGTTATGTTTATTTTGTATCTGATCCTTTTAAATTTCTGTATTTGTGGACATTTTATAATTTCATAGGGTATATGATCAAAACAGTTTGGAAAACACTGAATCTTAATCAGCCATCTATGAAAAACAGATTATTTTGGGTGTCTTAAGTCCATATGGTGAAGATGAACAGGAAAACAAAAAATGAAGCTTCTCAGAAGAAATGACAATTATAGAGAGTAGATATTATATTTGTCTTCAGGATGAAAATAGTAACACCTTTCCCATGAGGGAGTGCAGGGGAACAATTAGATTACCTCTAAAGTATTTGAGGACATTTCCAGATAATAGTTATTATGGTAGTTATTATTTTCCTATACTTAAGGATTGTGACTGTGTTTCCCTATCATTATTTAATGACTTGGTCAATATGTTGGGTCCTAAGTTTACAGTGTAGGCTTTTAAAAAGAAAATGTAATCTAACCCTCTGGGATTAACTTCATGATCTATAAGTGTGCAATGAAAAAGGAGAGAAGAGAGAGAGAGATTGAGATTTCCTTCTGTGGGCTTCTAGCATGTAAATGCCCCCGTCGGGAATGGGAAACCCATCTGGCTTACTACATTTGAAAGCAGAAGTGGCTTCTCATCCTTTTTCATGGAATCTCACTGATCTTTACAAATTTTAATCTCCAACTCAGATGTCACTAAAATATTAAAAGTGACCACTGACTGCCATGCTCAATTAGCCTGCCTTGGAGAAGGATGAAGAAATATTATGTTCATCCATAACCATCTGGACTCTACTTAAAAGTCTGTTCCTTGCAAAGACAAGTGGAGCATTTTTAAAAAAAGGCCTGGGAGCACCTTTTATGTGATGGCAAAGTTGACGGTAACCTGCGGGGGTGTATGTTTGCCAGCCCAGGGTTACTAGAGGTTCGCAATTCTTTTCGAGCCCCTCCTCTCCATGAGCAAGGAGACAGGCAGGCTGGTGGGTTTCCTTTTATAGGATCCCAACCAAGCAAATGCTCCTCTTATCTCAGAATCCTTCTTTCCAGCTTTAGGGATTCTACAAATAGAAAGATAACACAAAAACTGTATTCAATTAATCTGCCCCATGGCCTTTTAAATGATTTCCTTGATACCTGTTGGATGTCCTAAAAATATAACCACAAAAATAGCCAAAGCATTAAAACCACAAATAGTGGAGAGGGGACCACTTCAGCTATTGAGGTAACAGTACTTGCCCTGCCTCTGCTGTGGAGCTGCGCATAGGACCATCATCAGCCCTAGCGATCATGAAGGGCAACCCCAGGCCTTGGCACCTGAAGATAAGACAACAGCTAAAGCCAACCAGAGATTAGTTTCCATCCCCCTAGAGATGCTCAGGGTTTGGCCTCGGAGGGCTTTGAGAACCAGAAAGAGGCTGCTGGAGTATAGTAGTCAGTTAAGAAGACTTAAGTCAATGTGTAGTTCTGATAGCTTGTTTTGAGGGAAAGCACCTGACCTTCCTGAGCTTCAGTTCCCCATCTGTTGAGTCAGGTTCCTAGTTCCCACATCACAGAGCTGTGGTGAGGACTACAAGAAGAAATGTCCAAGTCCTTTGTATTACTGTGAACCTCTTTGCAGAAAGATGTACTATTTTCTGTGACTGTTACTTGTCAGGGAAGGCAATAAATCAGTATGACCTGAGCTTCCTGATTTCACAGAATCTATATTCTGTTTGAATGAAACATGCATTGCTCCAGCTTTTCCAAGCTGCTTGATTTCAAGAAAAGGAAAGAAGGAAGAAACAGAGGGAGAGAACATGAATGGGTGTCCACTAAGTGACAGGCACTGAGCTAATTTTTTCCCATGCTTCATTTCATTTAATCCTTACAATAACCATGAGAGATGGGCATTTTTAATCCCATTGCACATATGAAGAACCTGAAGTTCAGAGAATTATGTAACTTTCTAAAGTAATTACACAGCTGGTAAGTGGCTGAGTTGGGATTTGATCTCACAGTCTATGTACTGCACATGATGTCTTGTTGAAGCAAGTTGAGGACTTCAGCATCTGTCACATATTGATTCAAAGTTTGAATCTGAGAATTCCTCCTATGCCCAAATGCTATAGAGATACAATGTTACATTTTTAAGGAATTCGAGAACACTGATCAGTAATGTTTGTTCAAATTTATTGTCTAGATATGAAATATTTTCAGCAGTTAGCCACATGTTCTTTTTCAAGCCCTTGGGGACCAACTAAATGCTGGAAATGAGACAATAAATAAAGGGAGAGCACTGTGGTTGTGACTATTTAAAATCTGTGATTTAGAGTATGGCAAGTTCTTATTTCCATTTCTAGTTGTCAAAAGTCAACCATCTAGTTTGGAACCGAATGTCCTGGTTTGCATCTAGCTCTTCACTCCTGAATCTGGGAAACTGGCCCACATCATCACAAATCTGTAATGGAAAGT
>PVJI01025902.1:0-19748 GCA_004026765.1 Micronycteris hirsuta
ATGGAATTCTACACAGCAGAGAGAAAGAAGGAGCTTATACCCTTTGCAACAGCATGGATGCAACTGGAGAGCATTATGCTAAGTGAAGTATGCCATACAGTGAGGGACAAATACCACATGATCTCACCTTTAACCAGAACATAATCAACAAAAGCAAAAAGCAAGCAAAACTTAACCAGAGACATTGAAATTAAGAACAATCTAACAATAGTCAGGGGGGAGGGGGGGAAGGGACAATGGGGAGAAGGGTTTACAGGAACCACTATAGAGGACACATGGACAGAACCAAGGGTGGGGAGGAGGGCAGGAAAGGGAGGTGGGATTGGAGGGGGAGGGGAGGGTAGAGTATGCAGACAACTGTAATTGAACAACAATAAAGTAAAAGATACATATTTAAAAAAATAAAAAAATAAAAGGAGATAGCATCTTCATATAACCTATGCAATCCTCCCATATACTTTAAATCATCTCTAGATTACTTACACGTAGTAAACTATAACTGATATGCAAACAGTTGTTATACTCTATTGTTTAGAGAATAATGACAAGTAAAAAGCATGTGCTTGCTCAGTACACACACGACCACTGTAGGCCTCACTACACTCTACATGTTGGGAATAATATAGCATTAAAAAAAATATTTTCAATCTGCCAATGGTTGAGCCCCCACATGCAGAATCCAAGGACACACCAGACCACCTGTATACCCAGAAGTCCATTGGTAGGGGAGTATGAGAAACATCTACTACTTCTTTAGAAGCACAGCTTTCAAGCTTATACAAGTGGTTGCTGAAGTTGAAACCTTCCTTTTCCTTCTTCTAGTTCCCTTGAGTCATTTTGGGGGAAGCCTAGGGTTCCCACAGAGCATGCTTTAGAAAATTCTGGAGTGGATGCTCACTGTTTCCTGTCAGTCCAGTGATTTATGGATTTATGATTCAGTGGGAAGCAACTCATCAGAAAGATTTGAAACAAAAAGACATTACTGGGGTGTATTTGCTATGCCCTAAGCATTAGAGTTGTCTTAATTACTAATTCATATATTCAGCATATGAACTATAATATAATCACATGTTTAAATATGCAATCATTCCTCAACTGATTGTAATAACTTGTCTATAATAAAAAGAGGTCCCCCTTCATTGCTATGTTGAGTAAATGTTAAATTAATCATGGACACATGCCAAATCTGCTTTGAAAAAAAGCAAATAAATTGCTTTTCTAAGGCTGAATCAGGCTGCCTCTCTTCCAAGAGCATTTTTGTAATTACTTCTTTGATTACCCAAGTGATAATATCAAGATGGATTTTTAACCTTCATACCAGGCCTTTGTGTGCAAATGCACTGGAAAAGATGGCCAATGACTTGATACTCCATGCAGAGGGACAGCCCTGTGAGCATGGCCCCAGTTCTGCAACAGACTGAATGGAGCCTCTAATGGAAAGACAAGACAACAAAGGGAGAAATCTTGGCAGTAAAATTACTTTGCTTTGAATCCTAATGGATATTTTGAAAAAGCTAAGATTTCACATTGAGGTTGTTTCAAATGTGAAGAGATTCAAAAGTAATACAAAATTCACTGTGACATGTAGTTATAAGAGAATAAAAAGTGTAGATGTACACCATGTGCAAGAAAACTCATTAAAATCACACTGTTTTAGAGATTCCACAAATCTTCAAACATTTCTCAGGGAGATTCTTTAATGTCTTAGGGAAACAGAGTGTGGGCTTTGGAGGAGGTGGGGAGCTTTTACATAATTGAATCTATCTATCTCTTTTTATAGATGAGGAAACAATTTCATAAAGAAGTGAAGTGACTTATCCATGCTCTTCTATCAAGAGTAGCAAACTGCAGTGTTTTTTTAAACTAGTTTAACACATGTATTGCATTGCTATTCTGGGTAGAAGCTGATTTAAATATGTAATTCTGAAATTAAAGACATTTTTACTTTGCCTTTTGATTCAAAATCCTTCTTCAGTTCTGCTTTCTCTGGAGACATTCAAGTTTCCCACAACTGGATTCATTCAAGAATGTTGCTCAGATTGTGAAAAGAATGAGCTGATCTTCCTGGGATGAGAACCTCTTCTTTTAGGACGAGAAGTCAGACATAAGAAATTTCGATACTGTGAACACACTTTTCTGAGAACACAGATGAGAAAGAAACTTTTTTTTTTGCTTGCCCTATATCTTAGAAAACGCACTGCAGAAGGATGTGTTGAAGATGGGAAATGAATCAGGAATCTCTTTCTATGCAATGGTGGAGAGGATTCTTTGAGTCTCTGAATATCACTATCAATTCAGAGTGTTTATGCATCTGACCTTAAAATGTCTGAATAGTCCCTTTTCTCCAGTCTACTGTCACTCAGGTAAATGAATGCTCATAGATTTCTGTGGGGGAAGTTATTACACGGTACATGCTTGTCATCTTGTTATACAGTCTTTTCCTCTGGAAACCCGGCCATTTTTTCAGTCAACCAGTCGCAGGTCTAAAAACTTTGCAAAGAAACCTATGAGTGAAGACTCATCATAGCTTCTCTTTTTAAGTGAGTCATTTGAGGATCAAGTAATAAATCAAACCGTCAAAAATCTAGATTACAGAAGGTGGTGGGTCCACTTATTTGCTGACCCACCCAGAGGTCATTTCTCCAGTTCTCTAATGTAGGATGAGACTGACTTTCTAGCAAATTTCAGCAACCTATGCCGTTTGGCTTTGGCCTGTGAGATTAGCACTGTCATGGTGGAGAAGGTCAAGGGGAAGATTCTAAGATGATCCCTGATCCAGCCAAGATATCTAATCAAAACCAACAAAGAGGGGATACGGTAGATCATAAAGATTATTTCCACTCTTAAAGATCTCCATTAATTGACCAGTCTGGTTCCTGCAGAAAGTGTATGGATCTTAGAGAAGAACTTTAGACAGCTCAGCTAAGTAGTAGCCCTTATTGCAACTGCTATGCTGGATGAGGTCCCTTCCAGAGCAGATAAATAAGGCTTCAAGGCATATGGCCATTAATTTAGTGAATGCATTTTCCCCCTCTCAATTGGGAAAGAGTGAAAACAGTTCTCATTCCCATGAAATGAATAATAACATACACTTATAATTTTGCCCCAGGGCTAAGTCAACTGTCCTATTCAATATTATGCTCTAAACTGAAGATATCTGAATTATCTGGATATCCAGGAAAACATCACCTTGATCTATCATTGATAACATCAAATTAATCGGACAAAATCAGCGAGAGGTGGCTGGAGGGTGGGGATAAACCCAACTAATATTCAGGAGCAAGCTACTGCCACTTCAATAAACCTTTTAATCATCCAGTAGTCATGGATCTGCCAAATTTCTCCTCCAGGATAAAAGACAAATTGCTAATCTTACATCTTGAACCACAGAGAAGGAATCACAATATCTAATAGTCCTATTCTGATTATGGAGAGAATAAATCCGCCCCTGGGGAGAGTGGTATGGTCTATGTCCTGGGTGAAATGGAAGACTTTCACTTTGTGTAGGGAGTGAAAGCAGGCCTTCCACCTGTGCCAGAGTCTGGCAGACTCGGTGCTATTGGCCATGAAAGTGTTGGGAAAAGGTACAGGATGGGATTTATAGCAAGCCTCAGAGGATGAATCACAACATGAGTCCCTGGAATTCTAAAGAAGGCCATTCCATCTAGAGCAGAGAATTAAACACCTTTCTGAAATCAGCTATGGAATGCTACAGAGCCCTGTAGAAACAGCATATTTGACCATGCAATGGCAAGTGGTCGTGGATCAAGAATTGCCCTTCAAGAGGTGAGTTCTACTCATAAGGTTGGCCTGGTCCAGAAGCAATTCATTTTGAAGAGAAAATGCTAAAATGGCATATTGGGGACCAAGCATGGGCATGAACAGAAGGCATTAGAAAGCTGTGTGAGCAGCAATCCAGACTCTCATGCCACCCACCACAGTTACACCAGTGTCCCTCATCCCCACATACATGGTCATCTTCACTTACAGGTGGGTTGGCTTGGGATGTGCGAATGGGTGGCAGCTGCGTTATAACCTTAGTCAGAGGTAGCCTTGAAAGACTGGTGGAAGGGCAAATCTTCTGGGTAGATATTTGGATGGTGACCCAAGGATCCATGTTTTAGGAAGGACATATGGGAGTGACCACAGTGTGAACATCTTTATGTCACATATTAATGCACACCATTGTGCTTCCATCATTAAAATGATCAACAAGATGACATGACTTGGCTAGTTGATGTCATCAGCTTTAGTGAGTGGCCACCCAATCCTGGCACAAGGGGAATAGGGGTAAGATGGAAGCTGTACAGAGGCCCAACTGCATGGATTTCTGCTTATCAAGGTCGAGCTACTGTTGCCTCTGAAAGTCTAT
Organism: Micronycteris hirsuta; assembly: GCA_004026765.1. Lineage (NCBI taxonomy): Eukaryota > Metazoa > Chordata > Mammalia > Chiroptera > Phyllostomidae > Micronycteris > Micronycteris hirsuta. The sequence goes on from PVJI01025902.1 coordinate 4,373, forward strand.
CCTGCCAACAACAGAGACCAACACTGAGCACTTGGCATAGTTACCTTCTCAAGGAGGCTAACTGGATACTTGACGGGAAGTTGACTATATTGGGATCTTTCCATCCGGAGGGTTTCATTCATTTTTTTCCTATAGGAAAGATACATATCCTGGATATGAATTTGCTTTTTCTACCCAGAGAACCTCGCTCATACAACACCATTATTCTGGAGTTTATGGGGTGCCTGATGCACAGGCATGGAATCCTACCCAACAGAGCCTTTGACAAAGGGAAGGCACTTTACAGGGAAGGGGATCCAGGTCCTTGGGATTCATGGTCATGTCACAGATGGCACCTACCTCCCAGAAGCAGGTGACCGAATAGAGAATTGAAATGGTGAAGATTTAGCTGATGTGCCAGCTCAAACGAATACTCTCCATGCTACAAGAGTAATGATTTAAAAGAATACTCTGCAATGACAGATTGCCTTCCTCCAGAATATGGTATATCGATTGAATTAAAGGCATTTATATTATGCTGTTCTCTCTATATGAAGACAGCAAGGATATGAGAACAAGAGAGGGAAGCAGAAGTGGATCCAATGACCTACTGGGGGATTCTGTGCTTCTCATCCCTGAGCTTTGCAAGCCTAGAGGTCTCGGGCACCGCAGGGAGCACATTCTCCTCAGGAGACCCAGCAAATGTCACACAGCACTGACCGTTACAGCTGTCGCCTGGGAACTTCAAGCTAATTGAGTCCGGGGACTATCAGGCAGTAAGAACAACGATCACCTTGTCAGAGGAAATCGATCCTGACCAGCAGGAGGAGGTGGGTTGCTGACACACAGTGGGGCTGGAGGGACATCTGTGGACCTCCCTGCCCTACGTGGGTGCCTCGTGGTTCTCCTGTCTGTCTGTAACTGAGAATGGGCGGGGGCAGTGACTCCACCTGGGAAGGATATGACCACTAGGAACTCAGATTCCTTAGGAATTAGATTTACGTTATCAAGTTGCTGAGGAAGAGGCGGAATTTGGAATGGATAGTTGAGGAGAGACACAATGAGTACCGGTTGTAGCCCAATAACAAGGACTGTAATTGTTCCCACTGACCTCTGTCTTCCAAGTGTCTTCTCAGGAGATGAGCCCCCCCAGATCCATGTAGCCCCAGGGTGCATTGCAAGAATCACAGAAGTGCACTCCTCCGCTTCCCCTTCAGGAAAGAATTGCTCCCAGCTGGCAGGAACATGGGGAGCTGACAACCCCCTGTGTGAACTCCTTCAGATTCTGAGCTGAAATTACACTCTTTTTGGAGTGTTCTCCAAGAAATGCCCGAGCATCCTTTGAATTTTGAAATACAGGGGTAGGGACAATTATACCTTTCCTAACTATAAAACAATCTTTTGTTTTCTCTCTCTCCAAGAGATATCTAAAGCTACTTCTTCCATAGACAGGATAGAACTGCTTATATATATTGGACTATACTCAATAAAAGAACCATACTTTAGAATTAGGCAAATGTGGGTTTCAGGCTCAATTCTGCCAGTGGTAAGGTGTGGTATTTGGCAAGGGACTTAATTTCTCCAAGCCTCAGTTTTTTTCATCTGCGAGATGGACAGAACAGAAATGCCTGCCTCATAGTTTGTTGTGAGCACACAGTGAGGTTTGAACAATACGTTAAAAGCATCTGTCCTGATGCATACCATAGAGTGAATGCTAAAGAGATAAATTTACAAATGGCTATACAAAATGGGCTGTCTATGTGAAATTGGAGCCTGGCCTCCAGGCAAAAAATGCCATAAAGTATTCAAAGTAATTATTGTTCAAAGGCAAAGGGGGAGGGGGCATAGTGGTATTTATGTAATGAACCCTAAATGTTGACAAAGAAAGTAAGGTTTTCATTTCCCCCAAGAAATATCACCCCCGCCCTCCTGGAAGTGTCCGAGTTGAGTCCTAATGAAATACCTCACCTTACAGAGCACTTTCTCCATTACTGCAGGTTGAACAAAGTACTGCACATTAGCCTGAAAGGACCTCAATCAATACTAGTTTGGACTGCTTAAAGAGGTCACTGGCAGAATCAGTTTTTGTTTTTTTAAAAAAAAAGCAAGGGAATTTAACACAATTTAGCAATTATTCCTGGGTCTTTCACCTCACAACTGCAAGCTTGGCTACTGTTGTAAACAAATCTCTTACAGATAACTTTTGAAAAGAAATAGAGTAAGCAGTTCTATTACTGAGGTCAGAAATACAGCGCAGAGGAGAACCATAGGCATACGGACGGTGGGCGGATGGGCACATTATAGGAGTGGTCCCTGGGACCAAGTGACATTGTCACACGGGGGCTCAAAATCTCTGTCACTGAGATAACCTTGATGGAAGTGGAAATGGCCCCCTCTAAAGAACGGTGTTCAATGGTGCAAAGACACTGGCTCATCTTGAAGAAGGCTGAGAAGAGGTCGGTGTTTTGTGTGAATGATACAAGAATCCGTAACTAAATTAATTCAGTGACTTAAGTTGACGCTTCCCATCTTTTGGGGTTGGGAAAACAGAAGATCGACTTATACTTGGGCACATGTGGTATTTTCTGACCCTACTCTCGTGACAACATCTGTGTGAAAACTTCAGTAGGTACAGGGCCCGTGAGTTAAAGACCACTGAGTCTTTCCGGGAAAACGCAGGAGCTGCTATCTACCCGAAGGCTGTGACTTCGATCATTCGGAATCCAGTGGCAATGGCAGTGAGCAATGCCCGGCACCGTGTTTTCCGGTTTAAAGAAAGTATCCATTTTGTTAGCAGCAGGAAGGAGTGGGAAATTACCCATGAACAATGTGGGGTTTTTTTACAGCCTGGGGCAGAGCAGTGGATAAAGTGGGGGTTCAATTGCCGGCAGCATCATTATTTCCAGGACTCAGGAATTACTTTAGTCCTTTGACAATACCTCCAAAATGTAAGCCACTGCAAATATCAAAGGTGTGCCCACCCAGCTGGGGTGTGTGTGCGTGTGTGTGTTTGTATGTATGTTTGCATATATAGTCATATGCATGTATTTTTGACCACGGTTTTCAAGATCAGAAAGAGGGAAAGAACACAATCTTGGTGTAAGTGAAGGCACTTTACTTCAGAACTTGGAATCATAAGTTGAAATTAGTTTTCCCAGCTGTGGGAGTTTTTAAAGTAATAAACTATCCAAACCTGGTAAGTATCTCCCAGTCAAAAGAGGATAATGTTTTGCTAATGTCGTTAAAATCGTTGCCAAACATGAACACGAGTGCCAAAGACAACTATGGTTCAGTCCCAGTTTGGGAAGCTTAGTTAGTTTAGTCTTGAAAATATGTTCCAGATACTGAGTTAGGTGGTTGCAATATGTTATTTCAATCCCTAGAAGATCCTCAGATATGTTCTTAAAATCCTTCAATATTATTCTCCTTGAATTACAGACAAGGGCCAGCAATCTTGGAAAGGGGATGCATTCAAGGTTACGCAGTTGTGGGGCTGGAATGAAAGTCAAATCTGTCTGTATCCCAAACCCCACATTTTTTCCAAATAGAATTAAATGCACACACAGACACACACACCCAGAGAGAGGGTGGGGCAGGGTAGGGGGGGAGGGAGAGAGAGAGTGACTGTGTCATTCCGCCCCAGCCTAGAGGTTAGAATTAGAATAGGGATGAGCATGTAGTGAGCGCTCAATAAATATTCTGAATAAATACTTATGCAGTGAATGAGTAGATGACTCTGCCTCCAGAAATGTCTACCTCCCCTCTACTTCATCTTTCCTCAGGGGCATTTCTATTTCATTACCTAGAACACACACACATATGCACACACCACACGCCCCAGACAGTGGGACTTTTCAAAACATTGACTGGTTGGGCTGCGTCTTTAACAATCGAAATCAATGAAGTGTCCCCTACCTGCAGAGAAAATTTGAGAGTGGAGGCAGCCCTATTTCCAATAAGGTATGTCTCTCGTGGACTAGTATAAAAATTCAATAAAACCTAGTGTTTGGCTCAACAAAATGCAGACCAATAACGTCTATAATTTCTGCTGAATAAACATAAAGGCTCTGAGAGATCAGCCGTTAGCAGGCTTCTATGGGACTCACAGCAGTATCCTCACCGGTCTCCCTAAACTCAACCTGGCCCCCTTAGTTCTCTCTTGTGGTTGCAGCCAAATTGATTTTCTTAAAAATACAAGTGAGTTAATTTCAGTTCCCTGTTTGAGATCTTTAGGGGCATCCTACTTCTCTCTCTTTTTTTTTAAAGATTTTATTTATTTATTTTAGAGAGAGGGGAAGGGAGGGAGACAGAGAGGGAGAGAAGCAGCAATGTACAGTTGCCTCTCACATGGCCCTCACTGAGGACCTGGCCTGCAACCCAGGCATGTGCCCTGACTGGGAATCGAACCGGGACCCTTTGGTTCCCAGCCCGCGCTCAATCCACTGAGCTACACCAGCCAGGGTGGCATCCTACTTCTTTTAACAATAAAACCATTTTCTTAGCCTACAAGGGGCTAACTGCAAAGGGAGGCCTGGGCCAGGCCATGCCCCCTGCTCTGCCCTGATGAGCAGCTTCTGCTCTGCCAGGTCCGTGCTCCAGGGCAGCACGGGATCTTCGCTCAGGCTACCCGACCCTCTTATGGGGTATCGCACACTTCTTTCTCCTTTATCCTCCTTGCCTTTCAGATCACTATGGGATCAGTCTCTCACGTAAGATTTCTTGGACCTCGTGAAGAAAATTGGGCTTGTTTGGTTTACAGGCTCATGAGCTCCTGTTGCCATACTTCAGACTGCTTATCTCAGTTTGTTTTTATAAATATCCTTGCGTGAAATGGCACTGGTATTGGTCTCCCCGTCTAGATGGTCAGTTTCGTGAGGGGCTGAGATGGGCTCTGTTCTTGTTCATCGATGTATCGCCAGAACAAGGCTCACCACATAGTAGGTGGCCAGTAAGCACTGGGTAAGTGGATTACCGGGCACCACTCTCAGCCTTGTTTTCAGGAGAGTCCACCTTGACAGCGCTCCCTGTGGGAACACCCTGCCATCACCCCATGGGGACTCGGAACCCAAATGGTGCGCCTCTGCTAAATCGGACCTGAACACCAACGGCTCCGCATGGGGAGCCGGCATGAGGGGAAAGGCCCCGCGGACGGGATGGGCCAGAGGAGGTTCTTCCGAGCTGCTGAAAGTCCCACGACAGGAGACGGAGTCCAAATTTTAGATGAGGAAGAAAGCCATGACTGAAGCTGGAAAAAATGTGAGAAGTCAGGCTCTATAGCTGATGATAACATAATAATAATAATTAATAACTGGTGATAAAATAATAAATAGAACACCATCACTATCATCGGTGTCAGCACCAGCGGATGATTCCAGCCCCAGCCTTCGAGAGTCTGGATGCCACTGAGAGGAGCTACCCATCCCAGCTGCGACTTGTCCTAGACTGGGAAACTGGTATCTACGCGTGTGATAAATGATGGCTTCATGTCCCTGAGTTTTACAGAGTAGCCATAGCAACTGGAAGAGGAGATGATTTGAAAAGGAAAAGGCAGAAAAGGAAACCAACTTTAACAGCATCCCTACTATGTTCCTTTGGAGATAGTCAAGCTATATGAACTCATTCACTAGATAGATAAATAGATATGTAGATAGATCGACAGATAGATCCATATACATTCCACATTCTTCTTGTCAGGAGTGTTGCCAAGCGTATTTTATTTAACTATGATAACTCCATGGAGATAGTGCAATATTTCTATTTTCAGGAAACGCATTTCATACATGAGAACTTTATTTGTCAGTGTCGGTATAGGTTCAGTGCCCAGTATATATACAGAGGGAGCCCATGGTCCTTGGCCATTCATAACATGGTGAATTTCTTAAAAATTCCCATTCTGTTGGCAACAGCTCTCATGCACCCTGTTCAGATGTGTCTCTGAACACGCACACCATACTAGTCACTGAGTTTCCAGGGAAGACTTGCTAATTCTGTTCCTTTCACCTCCCTGAACATGTCCTGACCCAGCCTGAGAGATGACGGTTGTAGTGTCCAGCCAGGCTCGGGACTTCTGTGTTACCACACTGGCATCAGCAGTGTACCCCGACAGCAAGTGGGGGGAGTGGTTCAAATGTCAACCACACTTCACGCCTAAAACGGCTCCACCTAACAGCACCTTCGACTTGACTTACCAGCTTAATGCTCTCTCAGCTGTCACCTCACCTTTTCTCTGGATTTCCTTCCACATGCGTACCATGACTTTCTCCTTGTCTGATGGGGCTGCCCAAGAGTATCTCGCCAAGGCCTTTACTCTGTCCATTTGATTCAGTTCATTCACTTGGTAATCACTTATGAAGTGCATCCTGTGTCAGCTGTGGCATTACACACTACAACATCTCTTCACTCTGTGGGCCTTTGCCCAGGAAGCACATGCTCATCTGACTCACCAGTTTCAGTGCAGAGCTGACAGACGCTGTTTCTCCCCTGAGTCAACCCAATACCCAAAGAAGCAACAGGGATTGTCCTGTGACAGTGTGGGACAGAAACCATGGGATTTAACAAGTCCTCTTTCATGTCAGGCTACCTGGGTGCAGATCTCAGAACTGCCGTTTATCAGCCGTGATACCTGAGAAGCCTCAGCTGCCACTGGCCTGTAAATGAGGGTGGTTCAGAGCATACCTGCTCACACTTGGGCGTATCTAGGCTGGTGCGAGTTGAGGTTGGATGCCATGGATCCTGGGGAAGAGGGCTGAAGACCCCCTGCTATCACATTTAGCTAGTGCAATGTCTAAGATCAGAGATTCTAGAGCTTGTGATCACACACTACTGGCCTGCCTTCAAATCCCACCTCTGCTGATGACTGGCTCTATTATGTTTGGCAAGCTACCAAACCTCTTGAAGCCTTGGTCTCTCCTTGTATGAAATGAACATAAGAATCATACCACCCACTGATAATACCGTGTAGGTTGAGTGAATGTCTGCAAAGTACTTAACGCAGTGTCTGGCACATCCGGAGCGTTTTGATCGCGCGTGTGCATCTGATGCTCTGCCGTACCACCCTGGGTCCTTCACCAGTCCCACAGAGGAGAGTGGGGTGCCAACGCAGAGAGCTATTCGGCTGTGGATTTGGCTGAGGCCATCTGGCAGGCAGTGTCTGGGAGTGCTGGAGAGTGAGGTGGCTTCTGTGTGGGGATCAGCAGCATCTGCTTCTGGGAGAGAAGCTCTCCCAGATCCCTGGCATGTGCTCCACTCATAAATTCTCCCAGAAATGGGGACGCAGCTGAGCCCTGCCATTTGTGGGAGCAGGCACACTCCCTTCCTCCCTGCCGTATCTGTTTGGAGCTGAGGCCACAGCACCATTCGGCTTGACAGGCAACTGCTGGCTTATGGCGGCTTTCCCTGCAGAGTCCTTGCAGTCTTCCCTGTCACGGTTCCTAGAGGAGAAGGAAGCCTACTGCGAAAAGGTAGCCAGAGAGAATGCTATGCTTGTTTAAACCGGTTTAGGTAATTTAATTTACCTCTTTAAAAACATTCAGCGACTCCGGTGGCAGGCAGAACAGCTTACCAAAGGTGTCCCTGCTCTAATCCCTGGGATGTGTACATGTCAACATCCAATAGCACAAGGGACTTGGCTGATCTAATTGAAGTTATCAATAATAGGGGAAAGAAGGGGAAGGGGCAAGTCAAGGAACATGTGTAAATGGCCCATGGGCAAAGAAAATGGGGGGAGGATTGAATGTGGGAAATGGGGGGTGGGTGGGGCAGGCGACAGTAATGGGGGAAAAATGGGGATGTCTGTAACTGAACAACAATAAAAAATAAATTTGTATAAACAAACCAAAAACAACAGCCAGTGACAGAGGGTAACCTGGATTGCCCAAGTGACCCCAATCTAAGTGCATATTTCTTTAAAAGTAGAGAATGTTCTCCAGCTGGGGACAGAGGGCTGTGTAGGAGGGAGAAGTCAGAGTGATTCAAAGCTTGAGAGGGAGTCAACCCTCTATGGCTGGAGGTGGTCACGTGGAAAACACGAGAAAAAATGTGGGCGTGACCGAGGAGCGAAGACAAGGCCCAGCTGACAGCACCAAGGAGACAGGGACCTCAGTTCTACAACCACAAAGAACTGAACACAACCAACAGCCTGGCTGAGCGTGGGAACAGGTCATTCTTCAGAGCCCCCAGGTAAGGACCCAGGCCAGGTGACATCTTGCTTTGGCCTTGAGAAATTCTAATCGGAAGGCCCAAGGGAGTCCACCTGAACTTCTGCCCTACAGAACTGCAGGATAAAACACCTGGGTGGTTTCAGGCCACCGTGTCTGTGGTAATTTGCTGTGGCACCTACCGAAAATGAACGCAACTTCTAATATTCAATTTCTGGTTTTTTAAGACGGTGTTATGAAGGCCTGCCCAGGTCCAGGGCTGACTTTCCTCTAGCACTGCATTCTTCACTCTTCCCTGCAGTGGCACATGTCCTTCGACGTCACCACCTCTGACTGCCACAATCCAGCCTGGGCTTTTTCAGTGGGGACAGTATTGGTAGCTGGGATAGGAAACTATTCACTGCATGGGACATTGTTTCATGCACTACAAGACATTTGGCATTCTGAACTCCTCGGGTCCTAAACACCAGTGCATTGCTCAGTCACCGTGAGAACAAAAATAATCCCCTGGGAGGGTTCGGTTTGAGCATCACTATAAGCAACATGTAAATGTTCGACCACTGTGCCTTGAACAACTTCTGAACACCTGGAAGTCTTGTAATACTGGATAATCTGCATCAACAAAAAGAGCTGCTGCCTTGGAAGGGGGTAACTTGTAATGTGATAGATTTAAAAAAGAACATGTAGCCCCCTGGCCGGGTAGTTCAGCTGGTTAGAGTGTCATCCCGATGTGCCAAGGTTACAATTTCTATCCCTGGTCAGGACACATATATGAATCAACCAATGAATGCATAGTACGTAGGACAACAAATGGATCTCTCTTTCTCTCTCTTTCTCTCTCTCTCATCAATGACTAAAAATAATTTAAAACTATGCAGACAAACAGATGAACACACGGGTAGTTTTAAATGCTATAGAAGATAAAACCAGGATAACACAATGGAGTGTGGAGGGGTACAGTATATGCTTTTTCCAGAGTGACTGCAAAAGACCTACCTACGGAGGCTGCACTGAGTTGAGACCTAATGTTGGAAAGGAGGAGCCACCTCAAGGTGAAGAGGAAGAAAATCTAGGGCAGAACAATGAAGGCTGTGGTTGGAAACTCCTATTCGATTCCACTTTCAATGGCATCCAACAGGAGTTCTGGTGTGGTTTTTTTTTTGTTTTTGTTTTTGTTTTTTTTTGGGTTAATGTTTTTAACATTCGTTGTAGATCATTTCAAAGCTAAAATAGTGAAACCCTGCAGCAAGTTGCCCGGTGTAAGTGTAAGTAGTTACCCAGCTCTCCAAGGCCTAGCTTACCCATCCTGACCCCATTCACGGTCTTCAACCCAGCTCACTCTGAAACAAACCACAGGCATAATAAAATGCCATCTCTACATAGTCCCGTTTTAAATACTCTAAACACAACAACTTTCAATGTATCCCATTCATGTCATTATTATTAAACCTAAATTGAACAAAATAATAATGCTCTCAACTCTATTGCAGGGGTTTAAAGGGCAGAATAAAGTAGTCTGGCTTACCTGTTAGGAGCCTCCCCTTGGTGGAGGTGGAGACAGGGGGACTGGTGAGGAGGCCACGCAGCCGTCGGTTGGCCAGGGTGTTAGCGGCACGTGGTGATGGCTTAACTGCGGGCTGGAAAGGAAAGAGAGGAATCAAGGATGACTCCCATGGTTTTGGTCTGAGTGACTGGGGGAGGTGACCGGGATATCCAAAGACCAAGAAAAGTAGTTTTGGGAGGTGAGATTGATAAAGTGATAAGCTGGAACAACACCGGCTTTTCTGCAGGTGTCATGCACTTCCTGCCTTCCTCATCACTTCCGCCGTCTCTCACACTGTCCCTGAAATGCTCCTTGGCAATGGAGGCCAAGTTCACATGCCTTCTCTTCCTTTGAGACCTAGATTCTCCATGTAATAGCTTATGCTGTTTCTGTCTATGCTGAATTTTTTTAAATCTTAAAATAAACGCATGTGGTTAAACATCTTACGTCGCGGTGAAGGCCTCCTGACAGAAAACGACTGTGCCCACATCCTGGCACTGCCTGCACTCGCTCTCCGACCTTGGGCAAGTCACTCTCATTCTCTGAGCACTTCTTCCCTCAGCTGCCAAGTGCGGCCTCTCCTAGCTCCCACGTGGAGGGCTTGGACAGTCTGCGATCTAGCGATTATGAGGCGTGACTGCTCAGCACTCTTGTTGTCCTGATCGTCACCGTTGTTACTTCACAGTCTCGCCCAGGGGAGGGAGTGACGGCTCTCAGCCAGGTCGTGCCCCCAGTGTGGGACTCTGAAGGCGACTGGGTGTCAGCTCAACAATCAGGTGCTGGGAAAACAAACCCCCAGGTCTAGGTACTCAATGGCTCTTCAATGATCATGGGCGGGAGGCGTGAACTCAGTCCACTCCAGGTCTAAGGGAGCAAAGAGCAGGCAGTACTTGACGCTTGTAGTCTCCTATTAGCCTACTTTGTGTGAATGACCCACCTCTGCTGCCCCTACACATACATGCGTGTGCACGCACACACTTGTGACATGGAGGTCTGTCTGACCTATTACTTCAGTAATTAAAGCTTTGTTTGAAAGTTCAAGAGACGTCTCAGGATTTTACTATGCAGAAATTTCATCACAGCCACCTCTACACCCCAATTAGGCGGCTTGTGGCGGAGCCGCGAGAAGAAGCCCGGTTTCCGCTTGTTCTCAGCATCTCATTAACGACATGCCTTCCCGGTGGGTCACAGAGGGAAGGCGATGTCTTCAAACAGCGTTGCTAGCAGATGGGTCACAGACTCTTCTATTCTGAGCTGCAAACTTGTGTAAGGGCAGGAGGCTCAGGACCCACATAAGACTGGATGTTCGCACTCACAGATCACAGCTCACTTCACCTCTCTCGCCATCGATGGTGTCCTCAGGTCTGAGTTTGGATCCAGATTCTAATACTGACTCACTCAGAACCTTAGGGATGCCTCTACACTTCTCCAAACTTTCAAGGTTTCCTCTGAGGCAAAAAGCAAGGAAGGACGATGCATTCCATGTGGGATTGCTACAAGGATTAAGAGGTTGTTTGTAAAATGCCCAGCACAGTGTCTGGACTACTGTTTGTAATTAAAAGTAAATTCCCTCTAGTCTTCTTTTCCTCCTCTATAAATAGAGGAGCCTGGTTCCGGCAGAATATTATTTGACAATAAAACCTACGGTACGAACAAATAAAAATCACACACACTTAACCTTCCTCTCTGAAAGCAAGTTTGCAATTTAGAAGTCAGTCTAGAACATTTACTTTTCGGAGCCACAGACTTTAAAAACTGCCAAATGAGTACCAACGGGTCACTTTGGAAGTTAAAAATCAAAGACAGAGGTAGTGAAAAAAGACAGTAAACCATACCCTGAAGTGAATATGAACTTGAAAGCAACATGCAACTACAGCACTCTAAGCCTCCTTGACAAGATCCACTTCTACTCTTTTACCTTGTAATAGTCTCACTGCCCTTGCACGGCCTGTTGGCTTAAGAGGAAGCTGAGGCTCCAAGGGCATCAGCAACTTGCCTAAGCTCATGCAGACTGAGGTCAGGGCAGGCCTGTGTCTTGGGTGGGAGACAGATTCAAGACAGCAACACTTTTGCATTATGCAGAACAAAAAACTTTTAATGATGCACTAGTTTGCATAATCACCAGAGATCCCTTGGTCATCTATTATGAACTAATTAGCTAATAATGTCACTGACTCCATAAACGCTGAGTCCCAGCCACAAGCTGGATGCTTCCGTGCCCTTCAGGAGCTCACAGTGAACAGGTGTGAACAAACGGACTCACAGCAAGCCAAGATGACACCACAGTGAGGGAAGGAGAGGCTGTGGTGGCGGGGGAGGGTGCTGAGAGGCGAGATGACCTCACCGTGTCTGGGGGGCAAAGCAGGGGTGGTTTTAGGAAGAGGTCATGCTTTCATTACATTCAGGGGGATGAGTCGCCAACCAATGAGCAGCAGAAGCAATGGACCTCCCCTTGTCTCCCCACAGAGAGACCCAGCCACTTAACTGTCTTGGGAATGGAAAGTTCTGTGGAAAACTACTGATCACTTCTTTTACACGGGGAAGTTTGGGGTGTTAACAGCATTTCTTTCTCTCAATAAAATATTTGTTTATTTTATGGTGGAAAATTCAGAAAACAGAATTCTCCTGATTCCATTTTCTAGTAATAGTCACTGGGAACATTCTGGTGCTTTTCTCTCTCTGACGTTATTTCCATCCATACTTGTCTGTGTGTCTGGATGCATGAGGTGTCGTCCACTTTATGCAAACTTAGACTCGTTTCCTACCTAACGTCACCCACACTGTTTTCCCCACAGGTTCTCAGTCATTATTATTTAACTATTCTCCAAAATCATGCTTTGGGATGTCCTCATTATAATGTTATTCCCGTGGTTAATCAACATTCTCGCTGTGGATTTAACAGGCTGCACCTCCTCACGCCCACGAGGAGAGGGGCCGCACTCCAGGGAGGAGGGACGACATCCCGTGTATTCATCACCGTCGCGTCCCCAGCCCCTTGGTCGGGGTCCTGTCCGCGCTACGCGCCCAGCTTGTCAAGTAACTGACCTCGGTTAGATATTTACATCGTCATCATCACGTTATTTTCGCTTACACACACACACACACAGACCCTCAGTCTTACAGTGAAACATTTTCAGCCTAAATCTTAGTCTGGTTCTCTACTTTCTAAAAGTTAATTTATGAAAAGTAGATTTTTAAAAATCGAAGGCCAAGGTAAACTTGCATTGCTTTGATACGTGTTGCCAAATCCGCGTTGCACCGAGGCTGTAAACACGTCTTTCCTCTCCCCGCTAAGTATGGCGAAGTCCTTTCCCTGTTCTCCTGCCAACAGTGGGTATTATTTATTTTTAAATCCTTGCTAATTAGAGAGGTAGGAAATGGTATCTTATTTCATTAATGAGTAATAAGGCTGAACATTCACTTATGAGTTTACAGTCATTTGTAGCTCCTCTGTGAATTGTTTTTTTCTATTTTTTAATGTGACTTTGAGTCCTAGATTATGAATATTAATCTAAACAGAACAGTACATGATACATAATTGGTTACACGTTTTATATATAAATGTACAGTTATATGTGGATATATATGTGTGTGTGTGTGTGTGTGATAGCTATACATTAGTAGATATGTACTAGCTATCGGGAAAAGCCAAGTTTGTGAATCATTATGCGTGTGCGTGTAGGTTTTCTTTGTTTTTATATTTTCATTTTATTTTATTTTTTATTGTTATTCAAGTGTGCGTGCGTAGGTTTTAAAGAAGGATACAATGAAATAATGCAAGCAAGTAGAATAATCCTTGAACTTGTTACTTTCAATTGTGAGAGATAAATAATATACAGGGCTGGGAAGCATATAAGATTGTAATTAAGAGCATAAACTCTGGATAAAGGCTTTCTGACTTCAAATCCTGGCCTCTCTACTTACTGGTTACTAGGTAAGCAAACTAACTTTAGGAAATCTCAGTTTCTAAGCCTAAAAAACGGGGGAGGTTAATTGTGCCATGCGCTTCTTGTTGGTGTAACGAAGATGACAGTTTTTAGTCACTGTATATATCTAGAAATTGGCTGACACATAATATGTTCAATTAATTGTAGCTAGTTTACAAAGTAAGCAAGCAGATGAATTAAGCACACCTTGTGATAATCACACAGAGGGGTACCCAGAGCTGCGTGGTGGAGAATGACCGGCAGGGAGGGGGTGTGGGGAGAAAGGTGGCGGTTCAGAGAAGATGGCCAAGGAAGGGTCTGCGCCGGTGGCCGGAGGAGGAGAAAGCTGGGCGAACAAGGGGGAAAGGAAGGTTCGGACACAGGGACCAGCCGGGGCAAACGGAAGAAGTGAAAGGAGGTCAGAGTGGCTGAGGGGCAGCAAATGAGCAGGAAAGTGGACGACAGTAGGTAGAACAAGTGGGCTGAAGCCTTATGGACCATTAAGGGAGGCTTTTGATTCAATTTAATCTAGTAACAGAGTATATTCACCCTTTAAACAAGGAAGTTACAATTTTAGGGGAAATACATAGGAGATGCTTTGAATTCAATTTATTATACATATTTATAGGAAGACCAAAGATTGCATTTTTAATACCAACACTCATGAATGTCTTTCAAGTCCTAACAGAGTTATAATTTGGTTATGAACTCTCTGTGCAGAGAAAAAATTGGCCATTTTTAAGCAAGACTCAAGCGGGAAGCCCCCGAACCCCTCATCTCATAGGACAGTGGTCACGCTCCGCTGCCAGTGTCCCCCAGGTCACGGGTGCCATCTCCCTGCTTCCCCGTGGCACTAGGAGACTGAGCACAGTTTTGTACCCTGTCCTAAAGCTGGCCCAGCTTATTCTCCTGTCTCTTCTCATGCTTCAGACATTGGAATTACACCTATTTTATGGCTGTGGTTTTATATCGTTAGAACCCAAAAGGCAGCAGCAAGAATGTTCCCCAGGAAGGTTAACAGTAATAGAAAGAAGATGGAATAAAACACAAACACTGTTGGGTGGCAGATGTCTGTATGAGGAGGCTCATCTCACACCAGCTTCCTCCGCTACGCTCATATTTCACTAAGCCTGGACGGATGGCTTCTCATTTCTTCTGTAATCGAATGCACCGCACTGGCCTGTAAGTGGGTGATATAATACGTTCATCTTTATCCCAGGATTTGAGGGAGGTATTAATCAGTATATTTCTTATTTAATCCAGGAACATCTGTACAGCAATGATGTTCACTGCCATCCACTGAGAAAGGAGCTCTTCCAGTAACACATCCATCAAGGTAATCAAGTAATATTGCTAATGCTTTTTTTCTTATTAAGAAAAAATGCTCTTAAATACAGAGAACAGACTGACAGCTGTCAGAGGGGTGGGGACTGAAGGGGCTGGTTGAAAAAGGTGAAGGGATTAAGCAAAACCAAACCAAACCAAAACGAAACTCAGACACAGACGGCAGTATGGTGATTGCCAGAGAGAAAGGGCTGGACAGAGGTGTTCCAAGTCATGAAAGGCAAGGACGTACATCCAAGAATACTCTATCCAGCAAAGCTTTCATTTAGAATGGAAGGGCAGATAAAGTGCTTCTCAGATAAGGTCAAGTTCAAGAAGTTCATCACCACCCAGCCTTTATTGTATGAAATGTTAAAGGGAGTTATATGAGGTATGGAGGAATATCAACAGGGGAGTGGTAGGGGGAGAGGGTGGGAATGGGGCACAGA
>PVJI01025903.1:0-19758 GCA_004026765.1 Micronycteris hirsuta
AGATTTTATTTATTTATTTTAGAGAGAGGGGAAGGGAGGGAGACAGAGAGGGAGAGAAACAGCAATGTATGGTTGCCTCTCACATGGCCCCCACTGGGGACCCGGCCCGCAACCCAGGCATGTGCCCTGACAGGGAATCGAACCGGGACCCTCTGGTTCCCAGCCCGCGCTCAATCCACTGAGCTACACCAGCCAGGGCTTAAATACATGTTATTTTTTAATACGTGACTTTTATATTGAAGGCAACATCCAAGGTGCCATTAAGCAATGAATCTAGTTTGAAGGAATTGTTGGGAACAGCCAATTTGCTGACCGCAAGTGGCTCGGAGCAGGCCCAGAAACCAGTGTCCACTCCTGGAGAAGCATGTGCCTCTGGACAACACACTAGACAAAAATCGGGTAAGAGAAAATAATTTGGAAACGTTAGTTCCTCTAAGTCCTACAGAAGGGCTGATAGCTATGGCCTAGGTCTGTGGGGTGGACTTTGGATGGGCCTGGATTTAAGCTGGGCTAAGTTGAGACTGAAGTTAGCACGGAAGCTTTGGGCAAATCCTATAAATTCTCTGAGGTCCTGAATGCTAATGTGTAAAGTGAAGATCAGGAAACATCACTCATACATTGTTTGAAAACACTAAATTAAATTTAAAACAATTGACACATGCAAGTCGTCCAATAAATCCATCTGTGATAATAGCAACCACACTTTATTGGAGTTGTATGCCCAGGCCATTACTCAATGCCTGACACATAATGTGCACTCAATAAGTATTTTATGAATGATTACAGGTTGGCAAATCAAACCTGGTAATGGGAAGATCTAGAAACTAAAATTGAATCAGTCATCTGTAGTTAGTGTGTAGTCTTAGTCTTCTGAACCAATAGTTAACAGTAAAATACCAGTGCATGCAAAAGGACAGGTAATAACTGGATGGGAGGAGATTGTTGTTATCTGACAAAATGGGAACTAACACTCCAGACCCCACCAACTTCACGTACCTGACATTCTCCAACTCAGAACTCAGGAGAAAAGAAATGGACGGGAAGATGTACAGTCTACCAGAAAGAAAGGGCCATATGTACCAAGAGGTCAGTGAGCCCCAGGATGATGACTACCTTTGTAAGTGACCCTCACTAAGAAGCATGTTATGCTACAATAATTTCATCTAGTCCTTTGGTCTCCAAATCATTCCCTTCCTCTAGTGACCTGGAGTACAGGATTCAGTCTCAATGATGTGAGTGCCGCACTCCCTCTGAAGCTCTTTGTGTCTAGGAACACGCACTATGCCTTCCCTAACTTCTGTTACTCTTGCCTCTGGATTGTGAGAAGTGTCAGAACTACTTCATCGACAGCTGTGCTGTGCATGGGCCCCCTACATTTGTAAAGGGCAGTGCAGTGGACAAGGGGCATCCCAACCGCTCAGCCCTCACTCTGCCCCCTGGGTTGAGAATCGGGCCATCAGGCATCCCTGAGGCTGGGCTTGGTATGTGGAATGAGGCTGTTGATTTGCCAATGTGTCTGCACTTTGGGCCTTATGAAGGACACATCACAGAAGACAAAGAGGCAGCCAAGAGCAGATACTCCTGGCTGGTGAGAACTGTTTACCCTGTCCTCTGGCTTCCCACATTCTTTCTGAGGCTTGGAGGGACCGCACCTCTTATGTACTAGACATGGAGGGGAAAACAGGGTTAGCTGTGTGTACTGACTGGACTTTACATGAACATAGATCTCCTGTTTAAGGATCAGAGGGTAAGTGGGAACAAAGTGGTGCAGACACAAAAGAGTGGCTCCTCCCTTGTGGGGCTCCTGCTCTTATTGGACAGGCAGACTCGGATGTGTACATGATGAGTAAGAAAGATATCATGTGGTCACAACTGGCAGTCGAATGCCCATGCAGTCTGAAAGTGCTTTGATGACAGTAGAGTAAAATAATTCTTCTATCACCTCCCCACCAAAAAATAAAAGTCTTTAACTTATTTTCTGAAATACAGATCACCAAAGGGAGGAACTGCTATGAGTATATGGATGGAAAGGACAAATCCTGGGCCAACTGGATGAGGTGAGGTCAATAGGTCTCTGGGTGCCAGAGGGGATACCCATCCGCCATAAGCCCATATAGCTTTCCCTCTCATCATGCCTTGCTCAGTGGTCTCCCTTAATCCTTTTTTCCTCTTTTTCTCCATACAGTGTTCTTTAATTTCAGGGGACATTCAGGAAAAAAGTATAGCATATGTCCTCAAAATGGAAAGCTCTCTGCTAGACACAACTTGGGCACTGGAAGGGGTCGCAGATTCTGTCCCACAAAATCCGTGGTGACCGTGACTGAACGCGTGAATGAATCTCACACAGAGACACACAAGGAAAAGGAAATCCAGGGCCACGAGACCCTTCCCTTATCATACGGGATAGGGCCCCGAGCATAGCTCAGCCGGGCTTTTTTTTAGTTGTTTCAGGACACATTCACATCAGAATGGCCTTCATTAACTATGCGCAGAACGTGGATTCAAACTAAGTGGTAGACAGATACAGAAAAGACACATAAAAAGGGGTAGATATGCGGGCTGATTACTCAAGAAACCTAAACATTGTGGCAGGAAAGATCCCGGGCATTCATTAGCATAAGCCCTTTGATCCAGGGTGGAGAGATTCAGCAAGGCAGTAAATCTTAAGAAATATTTTAGCCAAATTCCCCTTCAAAGAATTCTTTCTCTACAAACATGAATTTGCGCATGCCGACTTGGACCATTTTATACGCGGAGTCTTTGCTCAACAACATGGGATCCCAGGGCTATGCTTTTTCATGCGTGAAAAAAAATCCCCTTTAGAAAGGACCTTGAAGAGCCTAGATTCACCAGGGACACTGGATTACACTTTAATTTATTAAATGAACATTAATTAAGCACTTATTATACTCTAGTTCAGGTAAAGGAATACATAAACAGATCGCACAACCCATGTCCTTATGGGACCTCTTGCAGACAGACATAAAAACAATTGCTTTTAGAAACATTTAACTATAGTTTTCTAGAAGTGCACAGTGTCAAGATAGCACAAACCAAGGATGGCCTAAACCTAGGCAGGCAGCAAACCATCCCAGCCTCACTTGTAACTAGAGCTGGGCTCTGAGGCCTGCAGAGGAATGGTCATGGGCCCCTTTCCTGAGAGGGCCCCTTTTATCAGGGTTAACAGAATGTGAATCAACTACTAGTGTTCTGTGTTCTTTTATTAACACATTTTGTACCACATAGAAATCTCTAAGACATACGCCAGGGACTTCAGGTTTTTGGGCAAACTGTGCGTTAATTAAATTATCTCGTGATGCGGTCCTTAACAGATGGCATGCAAAACACGAGAAAACTCGTGACTGGTACAAAAAGTATTAAGACAAAAAGACCTCCAATTTTCTATGGTAACCTTAGGCAGGCAAGTGAATGTACCCTAAATAAAGTGTAGGGGTGTTCGAGAAAAGCCTCTCAGGAGAAAACAGACATGGGCTGAGTACTGAATAATTAGTGAGCTAATTTAGAAACAGACCCCTAGATCGAGCACCAGGTTCTGTGGTATGAAATAACTTGATTTAGAGTTTGGAGAAGCCAGAGATCACTGGATATTATGACCAATCAGGGTGGAGGTTAAGTCTAGAACTGGGTTTACAAAATGGTACTAGGCAGAATTAGCACTGCAAGCAGGACTTGGAGGTAGGAATTCACATGATGTGCTGACAGACGTTCAGACACTGAACAGAAGGTTCCCTGAATGTTAGGGGAAGTTGGAAACATCAGAGCCTGAGGGCCTTAAGAATCAGTGAGGACCTGGACATGGATGTAACAGGTAGTGGGAACTCATCACTGTGGGTTTCTTTCCCTTTACCTACCTCAATCCCAGGTATGTGAACTGTGCCCGGGATGATGAAGAGCAGAACCTGGTGGCCTTCCAATACCAAAGGCAGCTTTTCTACCGAACCTGCTGGGTCGTCAGGCCGGGCTGTGAGCTGCTGGTCTGGTTTGGGGACGAGTATGGCCAGGAGCTGGGCAGCAAGTGGGGCAGCAAGTGGAAGAGAGAGCTCATGGCTGGGAGATGTGGGAACCACTGTTCTTCAAAACAGAAATAAAAGAGAGAATTCTCCATAGAAATATTCATGATCCAACTCTTAAGTAGAAAATTCACTCTAAAGTCAGTAAAGTTTCAAATCAGATGCTTCAGAAATTCACAATGCATTCATATGCCTTTGACTCTTAGGCAAAATTTTTATTTTTTACTTTTAAAATATTTCATGCCCCAAATATATAACTGCTTTTAGTGCCAAAAGGCTGAAAGGCAAAAAAAAATTTTTTCAAGCACTAACCAGCTCTCTCACCAAGGCAGTTTTTCTGACATTTTTATACCTGTTTCTTCTTAATTTTCCTCCATACTTCTAAATAAAACATTTTTTATAGGCATTCATTATTTTTTAAAGATTTTTGCCATGGCTGGTGTTGTTCAGTGGATTGAGTGCTGGCCTGTGAACCAAAGTGTCACTGATTCCCAGGGTCTTTGATTCCCAGTTGGGGCACATGCCTGGGTCTCAGGCCAGGTCCCCAGTAGGGGCACATGAGAGGCAACCACACATTGATGTTTCTCTCCCTTTCACTCCCTCCCTTCTCCCTTTTCTGAAAATAAATAAAGAAAGAAATATATAAATAAATAATAAATAGATCAAATCTTTTTTTTTAAAAATTTATTTTCACAGAGAGTGGAAAGGAGGGAGAAAAACATCAGTATGCAAGGGAAACATTAATCGGTGTCTCTCACACACCCCCAACTTGCACAACCCTGCCATGTGCCCAGACTGTGTATCGAACTTGTAACCTTTCAGTTTGCGCAACAACACCCAACCCACTGAGTGACACCATTCAGGCAGGGAACATTCATTCCTTATTTCAGTGAATTGTCAGGTGAGATCCTACTCTGGGTCACAGAGGTCCTGGGACCTGGAAATACAGATTAACGTTAGGATGAGAATTACTGCTGTTGAGTAGCTGATGGGTAAAAGAGAGAAACCCAGGCACAAGTGCTTCCATGTGCATAACACTACACAGTACTTAGTGCTTTGGAGAAAACTAATACAGGACAAGTGCCTAGGGATCAATGTGAGGGGAGGGGTGGCCTGGCAGGTGGTTCCTGAAGGGCTCTCTCAGGAGATAATATTTACAAACTTACCAGTGGGCAAAGGATCCCAAGCAGAGGGAGCAGCTAGTGCAGGGAAGAAAAGAGGTGGGGTCTTGAATTGGTTCAGGGTCACTAAGGTCTCCGTCTGAGCATAAAGGGTAAGAACAGACCTCAGATAGAGGCTTAGCAGCCTGGAAATGCAGTGCCGATGATCCAAGTTGAGACACTGGGGACTTTTGTGAGTGAAAGTGCAGTCAGCTGTAGAGTTGTGTGTTCTCTGTTCTGATTATGCTCTGTTAATTTTTAGAAAATAAACTCCAGTGGGGAATCCATGCAGAGATTACTTCATCTCCAAGTGAGAGAGCATGGTGGATTGGCCAGAGAGGAACAGGAGTCAGGAGTGTAAGAAGTGTGGTTGAAGAAACACTTTGAAACAGGACTTCTTAGTATATTTGAAATGAACTAACACTGAATGAAATGAAGCATAATTATTTGGTGTGAGGCTTGAGGAATGACTGTTTTAAAGATTTTTTAAATTTTATTTATTTATTTTGAGAGAGGGTGAAGGGAGGGAGAAGGAGACAGAGAGAAATATCAATGTATGGTTGACTCTTACACGGCACCCACTGGGGACCTGGCCTGCAACCCAGGCAGGTGCCCTGACTGGGAATCGAACTGATGACACTTTGCTTCACAACCCTGCACCCAATCCACTGAGCTACACCAGCCAGGGCTAAAGATTTTATTTATTTTTACAGAGGAAGAGGAAGAAAGAGAGAAACATCAATGCATGGTTGCCTCTCACATGCCCCCTACTGGTGACCTCACCCACAACGCAGGCATGGGCCCTGACTGGGAATCTAACCTGGGACTCCTTGCTTCGCAAGCAGGCACTCAATCCATTGAGCCACATGAGCAAGGGCAGGAAAGACATTTTGTTTTATAGGTTTGAAAAACTCAGAGAGAAGCAATTCCTAGCTGGGGCCTGCAGGTTTCCTCTTTAACATGACTTAGAGGATACCTGCAGTTGGGAAAGGTCACTGCAGTTCAGGGAGTGAAATGGCCTCTCATGCTACTCGAAAGTCCCTAGTCTGGGCAATATTAGCAAAGACCCTTGATGTGGGCTTTTTGGATTTCTGAAGAAGATGCACTGCATAAAAATAAAAAGGAAAGTTGACTGCAAGTGGAAACTTTGTGGGAGACAGAGATTGCATTGTCACCACAGTAAGAAGGATTCATGGGACCAGTCTTACCAGGAAACTAATCATAGGGCTCAGGCATACTTGTCAACACGTGCCCTGACCAAACTTTTCTCTTTCAGCAAAATCAAAACCAGAGATCCACCCATGTCCCTCCTGCTCTCTGTCCTTCTCCAGTCAGAAATTCCTCAGCCAGCATGTGAAGCTCAGTCATCCCTCTCAGATTCTCCCAGGAACACCTGCAAGAAAACACCTCCAAGCAGAGGAACCCTGCCCAGAGGGTCAGAATCAGCAGCAGCAACATACTAGCACACACAGTGGGAATGATAAACCTGAAGGTCAAGAGGTCAAAGACAGGCCCAAACTTTTTCTTAAAAGGATCAGTCAGAGGAGAATCTCAAGGCCTTTTTTCCAACCTTGCAAAGAACAAATGAAGAGCTCTAGTGAGCATGAGAGAACAATGGAGGAAAAGCCCCATAAAGGCAAGAAAGAGAGTCCAGAGGACACAGGCAAGTTATTTGTGAAAGTAGGAATGTCAAGAATTGTAAAAATCGAGCATGGAGGGTGTTGGCAAGGCTTCAATGATGGGTCACATATCATCAGACACCAGAGGACACACTCAGGGGAGAAGCCCTATGTTTTCAGGGAACGTGGAAGAGGCTTTACACAAAAGTCAGTTCTCATCAGACACCAAAGGACACACTCAGGAGAGAAGCCCTATGTTTGCAGGGAATATGGAAGAGGCTTTACACAGAAGTCACATCTCATCACACACCAGAGGACACACTCAGGGGAGAAGCCCTATGTTTGCAGGGAGTGCAGGCGAGGCTTTACACAGGGGTCACATCTCATCACACACCAGAGGACACACTCAGGGGAGAAGCCCTATGTTTGCAGGGAGTGTGGGTGAGGCTTTACCTGTAAGTCAGTTCTCATCAGACACTAGAGGACACACTCAGGGGAGAAGCCCTATGTTTGCAGGGAGTGCAGGCGAGGCTTTACAGAGCAGTCACATCTCACCATACACCAGAGGACACACTCAGGGGAGGAGCCCTGTTTGCAGGTGGACTGAGTGAGTCATTAGCATTAAGTCGCATATCAATAGCCATAAGAAGTCTACAGCCTTTTACTCTCTCCAAGATTGTAATTAGTACAGAAGTAACTGGTTAAACAAACCCTCCAGTTTCATGACAAGAGATGAGATAGACAAACAGTTCCATAGTGATATGAGGATGTCAGCACCAATCTTGTTCATGGTTTTTTGACCTCCTACTCCAATACATTTTGTCTCCATACATATATAAAGCCCAATACCTCATTCTCCCCATCACTAAATGCAGAGGGTTCCTGAAGAGCCACAAAGAACTCATACTCTCAGCCACAGAAATTCAGCTCCTGAAAATGTGTAAATCTGGAGTCAGTCTACTTTGGTTACTGCCCAGAGAGAGGGATTTGAGACAGACTCACACGGGAAGAGAATTGCCCAGACTCCTGGAAGGGGCCTTTTTCTCCTAATCAACTCCCCACTTTCCTC
This sequence comes from Micronycteris hirsuta, assembly GCA_004026765.1. Lineage (NCBI taxonomy): Eukaryota > Metazoa > Chordata > Mammalia > Chiroptera > Phyllostomidae > Micronycteris > Micronycteris hirsuta. The sequence continues at coordinate 7,880 of PVJI01025903.1, forward strand.
CCCTGGCTTTTCTCGGCTCTTCTAGTTTCCTTCAACCTCTGGAGCCTCAGAGGTGCACAGCAAGGAGGGATGCATGAACCCGGTATTCCTCACTCCTTGCTGCCTCTTCAGGGTCAGCATTTCATGGTGCACAGCATACAGATGCCACATCAGTCCACAGTGGGTTTTAGTCTCAGCTCTGTCTTCTCTAGCTGTGTGACCTAAGGCAAGATTCTCACCTTATGTCTGCCTGCCTCCTGGTCTGTACAATGGAAATGGGAATTCCAGTCTTTCGGTTTGACATTCAAAGTTGAGTGAGTGCAGAATATGGCAAGAGGATCACTGAGATCACGAGTCCTGCTGAACAGCCTTCAGTGCCCTTGTCTTCCGGGTCTTTAGTGCTGGACAAAGGAAGATAAGGACAGGGTAGGGGTCTGTAGCCAAATTCAGAATTTGAGCAGACACCACTGCTTTCCCCACATAGACTCAGCTGCCCTGAGAAGGAAGCCTGAGGTGGGGGAAGCACTTCCCTCCAGGTAACCACCTTCCCACTGACCCTGTGAACCCTCTGAGCCTCAGCACAGTCAGGTGCTACTGAGAGTGACCTGTGAAACAAGATCCTAGCCCACCTCTTGCTGAAAACTGACACTGAGAACAGCATCTACCTGCACTACTGTGTTAGGTAGATAGATGTTAAGCCAAGGCAGGAAGGAAAAGGAAGACGTATGTCACTAACTCAGCAGCACTGAGCCTGGTCCAATTCTATTGCCAGATGTTCCAGCATCACAAGTAACACCATGATAACATGTTGAAATTCTAGGTATTGTTTCCACTATCTGGGAAAGAAAGGCTTTGAAACTAGTCCTCCCAAGGCCTAGAAGATGGGTGGAGGTCATCACCCACAGGGAGAACCCACAAAATAAATTTGGCTAACAGCTTTCCTCTGGCCACTGTCTGTTTTATGACGGTCCCTAGTGATTACAGAAAGCCCATAGATAACTGGGTAACTGCCTCAACTTTGTCTCCTGTCACGGATCTATTTCACAAGATGACCAAATGGGGTCTGAAACGAGGTAAGGATTCAGGCTAACGAACCCCACACATACCCATGTTTGGGTCGTCAGGTCCCCTTGGAAAGTGGCACCACTTTTACCCACCAATCAATATGTGAATTATTTGCCCCAATCCCACCAACTATGTAAGTCCTCAGGACAAAGGACCTGGTGCTCTTGCCACCCAAGCTCTTGCCTTTCACTCCCACCTCAGCAAGACCTGTCCTCTTCCATGAGAACGTATCACTAATAATCGGTGCTTGCACACTAATACACTTGCTGGTCTGTAATCCTTTACTGCATTGGCAAGAATAACAGAGTTTCTCCTGTGACAGGAGCACCCAATCTGCATGTGGCATTCATGAAACCCACAACACACAGCTTCTGTAATGCACTTTCTTTGTACCTGTGCCCCACAAGGCTTCATACACCACTGACACCATCTCGAAATTGTTACTTATTGTATCTTTAAACTTTTGTTCGTGAAGTCACACATAATGTCCACAATAGCCCAGGAGCACAAAATTCCCGTGGACCAAATGTGTGGGAGTTCAGCAAGACTCAGGGTGAGAACAGGGTAAACATCTACATCTGCATAAACATAAGGAAGGGTGCTAACAGCTCCCAGAGGTCACACTTAGAAGCAGAGCTGAGTTCAATACAGAGAGATGGCAAACAATTAGTGACTCCATCATACCCTTTCCTACATGAGGAAAACTTAAACATGACCTACCCTGTTCCTGCTGGAGTGGGTTCACCAAAGGGGGACACACCCACTCCCATGACCTAGAATGATGGATGACCTTTCTGTCCTCCCAGTGCCAGGCCTGTGAAGAAGCGTGTCTACATAAACTATGTGGATTTCAAGAATAAATATCCACTATTATTTTCTTTTATGCCTTTTAAAGGAAGGTGTGTGTATTTCTTGGGTTTTGTTTCCCTTCCCAGTTTCTCCCCCCACCAGTACAACCCAGAGAGAACACCATAAACTCAATATTCTGTGGCTTTCAGCATGGGCCATGGGAAAGGGGCAGAGTCCTGGTGTAATGTTGGCAGAGGGGCTGTCACTGAGATACAGTGGGGTGGGGAGCCCACTAACTGCCTGGTGATGGTCACCACGACCGCCCACTAGGACAGACCCTAGAGCTCTCTCCAAAAAAGCTTAGCGATCCAAGATGAATAGACAGAGGTCTGTTCCCTCTCCCTCCCCTTCAGCAGCCAACAACATTCCTAGTGTAGCTGCCAGCCTCCAAGGTGTCCCCCAAATCCACATGCTGTCACCCCTATCCTTGTACACAGAGGTGTACATGAAGAACCTCCTTCACACAACTGAGCTGATCTGTGTTGTGGAAATGGTGTGTGACTCTCAAAGCTAAGTCATAAATAGGCCCTTTTGTTTCAACCTTGCTCACAAAGTTCACATGGTCTCAGACCACCTTGTGCAGGGAGCTGGGTGTTTCCACACCCCTCCTGCCCACCTGTCAGTGACTGGAAGCTGCCGGGAGACAATCCAGCCCTGCTGTATGACACAATCACAGAGGGAACTACGAATCTGCACAGTGGACACGGCAGGAGAAAGCACCGTGCTTTCCTCTGTTGAGTCATTTTATTGCTTCCTTTGCTTGGGGTCTGTGTGATTTCATATGGGACTGGGACAGATAGCAATTCCACTGAGAAGGTAGAGTTCTTAAGAAGTTACAAGGAAAATATTAGTCAAGCGGAAAGTACCCCCCAAGAATGCCCCCCAAAATGGTATAAGAGTCATCAGGAGTAGGAATAGAGGAAGCTCCTTGGCCTGATACCCAAACCCTCACCTGCTCCAACCACTCTTGGCAGAACCTAAGCCCCAGGAACAAGAAGTAGATCTAAGAGGCTAGTATGGTCAGCTCTCTATCATTTCCCATTCACCACTACTCCTAGATCTACTGATGCCCCATTGCCTTACACTGGCATTTATCATAAAGGATCTAGATGGGTTAATATTGGAGGATACTGGGTAGATTATTATTCCCTTTCCTTTTGGGAGGCCCTCAGAAGATCTGGTCCTGCCTGGTGCACATTACCTAGAGAAGTCAAGGAAAAATGTTAGAGACAAATAATAGCTATGCACCAATATAATGGAAGAGAGTTTTCTGCACAATAGACTAAAGACAACAAAGATTATTATTTAAACAGAAAAATATCTTGAACAGTGAGAGACAGCTGCCAAACACATAATTACAAAAGTCTTCCGTGTGTACTTTACTGGAGAGCCAAAACAGTCTCCGGCCAGCCCTCATGCCGGACGTGTGGCTGGTTCAATATAACCAAAGATAGTACTAAAGCTCTGAGAAAGCAAGGTGTTATATAATGTGGTCAGATGCTTTGTTGATCGATTAGCGAGATTAGAGCTAAAAGCTTGCAAAATGAAGCTTAACTGTGATACCCATCTGTTTTATATTATGTATGTGTCATGCTTCTCCGGAACACTGGCAAAGTAAATGTACTATGATAAAACCAATCCAAGTGTAACCCCCCATGCCACATAAACTTGCAAAAGCATATAAAAATAAAGCACACTAAAGCCTTGCAGAGATACCAGGCCAACGAGCTTGAAACTGCACCTCTCATGTCATTCTTCCACCGACGCCGTCCTTCCTCTGGGTACCCCTGGACCTGCTGGGGCTGGACTCCAGCAGGCAGCCACCATCTTTGTTTTGAAGAGAAGGCTTCAATAAGTGAGTGTAGCCTGACATCTTCTGGATTCTGTGTCTCTTGTTCTTGACAGGCAACTAAAGTCACTGTCCTGTCCTTATAACAGCTGGTGGGCCTCCAAGGCCACTCCAGCTGCATCTGCTAGCTTCCCAACTCCTCCACATGACACTGTAATGGACCTGGATGGGAGAGGTCAATAGTCCTTGGGAAAAAACGACATCAATGGCTGAGGCGACAGGACAACATGGCCACCTGCCTCCATCACACACTTGACTCTGTGACTAGTGGCCACCACAGTTATGGCCAGCTCCACCCGGTTTATGTTCTGATTGTCTGCCACCCAGGTAAGGGAGCTGCAGGCTGGCTTGGGAACCATAGCTGGGCTGTTGAGGATGTTACTCGCCAGAATGGTCAGCCATGATCACAGGCCAGCTCACTGCCTCCCAAGCTGGAGTCAAGTAAGCTTTTAGTAATTTGGCAGATTTGTCTTGACACACAGACCCTTCCCTGTCTGTTGCTAGTCTGGCTCGAATCCTAACTGCCCTGAAAAGTTCCTGACCCAGCCTCTGAGAGCTGCCTTTGGAGAGGTATGTTACCCATAGATGCTGTCTTCAAATACTAGACTTCTTAAACATTACTACAGAAAGATTTTTTAAAAATAAAATTTTACGGTATAAGATTGTTAGTCTCATCACCTGGAGAAAACTAACATTTTGAAATTTGCACTTTAAGATCTTCTTTTGCAGACTCTCATACTTGATGGGAACATTTTATTTTTCTGATGATATGCAGTTATTGTTTTAAAAAAGTCACTTTGGGAAACACAGAAAATAAAAGCGCCCATAATTCCAAAATCCAGAAGGCACACCAACTAACACAGTGAGATAGAGCTTTCTGTGCACACACACGGACACACCAGCACAGCTTTCCTCTCCCGTCTAACTTCCTCAGCCACCTATTTCCTTTCCAAATGCATTGAACACCTTCCTTCAGTTTCCACAGTTACACTGGGTCCCACACCCTGACTGGGTTGAGGTTTCACCAACCCCCTTGTTGGACAAGAATGGTGTTCCCAGAGAGAGTCTGTGTAGCACATCTCAGCCTAGTTCCTGCATTGATGTGAATGTATAGTGTGTGCAGGGCATTCAGGGCCCAGGAAAGCTCTCCAGTGCCCTGCATTTAAGGGGAAAGCTCACTCCACCTTCAGGCCTCGCAGGATGTCAGCGTCCTCCTCTCAGCCTTCTTCTCCTGAGGAAGGTGTTTCAAAATCCTTGAGGCCATGGTGGGGGTGGGGGCACTGCTTTCTGGGGAGCAGAGGAGAAACATGATGCTGAGTGGTGGCTCTCAGGTGGGACCACGGACATTGTCCTCTGTGCCCTAGCCCACTTCTCTTTGGTTTTGCAGCTTTTGGCCCAGGTGATGCCTTCTGGTGAGGGCCCCCAGGATGCCTCACATGCTGTGGTTGGTAATAGAAGGTCAGGACCCAGCAAACTCAAGCCCTTCTCACAGGTCAGTGTGGCGCTGACAGCCGCTGGTCTTACTGGACAGTTAGGGTTGTGCTGTGGTCTCTCTCCTGTTGTCCTTTTAGGAAGCTCTCTCTGGGTACCAGATGGACGTACTGATGTTCCCTAATGTCCCCCTTGGCCTCAAGAGGCAAAGGAGAGACTGGGCTATCCCTCCCATGTACTTCACAGAGAATGTCTGAGTCCCGTCCCCAAAAATATGAATCAGGAATTGTCAGACCTAGGCAGGCCTAGGGGAATGGAAACTGCACTACGGGAAATTGCCTGCCTGGGAAACTGCCTGCCGAACCTATCCAAGACAAACAGATGCTCAGCTATGATTGGGGTCTGGGATCGGCCTATTGGGCATAACAGGATGCAGCTTCAACTGAGGCCGACAAGATGTATCAAGAACAATGGTCAGCAGAAACAGCACCCAGCCACCAGCTCTAGCCAATCAGACTCTGACATCCCAACCAGTTATCCTTTACTGTTTTTGTGCTTAAAAACCCTTCCCTAAGAACAACCAAACAAGTCCCAACCCCCCTTGATTGGCTCCACTTTCTCCACTTTTCCCCACTAATAAACCCTGCTCCTTAGCTGGCTGCATCTGTCTGGTTTCTTGAATGACTCCAACCTAACAGGAATGGCAAAGGGCAAGCTCTGAACTCATTCAAGGAGCCCGGCTGAGGGGATTTAGACTTGATGGGGATTGTTCTTTGCAGGTTCTGTTCCTGTGTCATCTTCAGATCAAATCAAACAAGGATGAGAACGTTCAGGTTTCCTACAGCACCGTTGACCCAGGCACTGACCTACCTCTTTTCTTTTTCTTTATCCTCACCCAAGGACATTTTTGACATTGCCTTTACAGAGAGGGGCAGGGGGTGAGTGAGAAACATAAATGCGATGATTGGTTGCCTCCCATACACATGCCGACCAACGGTGAACCCTCAACCTAGGTATGTGCCCTGACTGGAATGGAACCCTCAACCTTTCAGTTATGGGATGATGCTCCAACCAACTGAGCACCTGGCCAAGGCTGACAAACGCCCTTTTGGTTTTTGTTATAAGAAGGGAAAGTCGGTGGCTGCAGGTGACAACAATGCTGGATGGGGAGAAGTGATCTGTGCTGTTGCAAGTGTCTCTTGTGTGGCTTCAGGGAGTTCGAAAACCAGGGGTGACTGCCTCACTTCCCAAAAACTTCAGACAGCCACTGGTCTTGTGAAGTCATTCAAGAGACATGGTTACGCCCCTTTCATGTTTCAGGGACTGCACACAAAGGTAAGAGTGTGGAGGGCAGGGCTGGGTGCGGATATGAACCGTGTGCTCATGGACAAGCTCTGTGCTCTTGGACAAGCTCTGGGTCTCGCTGGGTGTGAAGATTACGTGGCAGGCCAGCTTCTGACCTCAGAGTAGACAGCAGCAGCTGAAAAATAAATGAAACTGAAAATTCTTCATGGAAGGACATTCCATTGGGCTGACGTCCTGTCCCCCTCACCTGCCAGTGGCAGCCCACTGCTGTTTTCTCCCCCTTTTCCTCCCTTTTCTGTCACCATGGTGCCTTTGTCCCTACAGCAACTCCTGTTCACCACCCATCACCAACTGTCTCCTGATGACCAATGAGGGGCATAGCCACCTCAGGTCCATTCATGGACCAAAGTCTGCAAAGTCTTGGTTTAAGCGACCAGGACTCCCTCCCCCCACCCAGCTCTCCCCTCTGACTTGTGAGGCCAGTGTCCATACAGGACTCCCCTGACACTGTCAGGGAAAGAGGGACAAGGGCCTGTGAGCAGTGGGACAGGCAGAGGGATGAGACCTTTGATGGCCACATGCCCTTCCCTCAGGTCACTGATAGTTTCATGTTAATGAGGGACAGTGTTCCCACAGCTACAGCCGAGTTAGAAGAAGCCCAAATCTTTCCAAATGAGTGAACAAATAACACTGCAATTGCTACAGTGACGTGGTGGACTGTACTGCTGTATCACTTCACAGGCAGTACTATCATCTGCACAGTAAGTGGCCTAAAACGGGAGCACATTGCACTTTAGACTTCTGTACTAATTTTGTTGCCATGCTGGTTGTTAGCTGTTGAGATATCAACTTGTAACAGGGTGCAGCAAAGAAGTGGGCCCAAATAGGGATTTGTAATGGTGTCCAGTACTCAAGGTGTCCAGGAAATATTAGGAAAAAAATATATAGGATGTCCTCACCCCCACAAGTCTGAACTGGGGGGGATGGGACACCTGGAGCGGGCCATGTAGAGCTGTTCAGTATGGCAAAAGCTTTGCAGGTAACCTCTGGCATGGTCACTTAACATATCTGTAAACTTTAACTGGTTTCATAGATATGTTAACTAGCTGTGGCCAAGTTTTGAGCCAGGGGGATGGAAGTGACTGCCACCCAAGATGTAACTGGGAGGCAGCTCCCCCTGGACACAATGCCTGCATTGAGAGCTTGGAGATGATTGGCTCTGTGCCATGGGGCCACACCTTCCCACAGTTAACATGGCAGCCCAATACAGCTAGAAGAATATGAAATGCTGGTAGGTGTGGCTGATTGAAGGAGGAGTCGGAAATGGGGCGGCAGAGGAAGATTGGTGCGGGTATTTAAACCCAGGCACTGCAGCCATAACGCACTCTGGACCACGAGGCTTTGGAGGAGTGGTGATCCCATGGCCTGAGAGACAGAGAGAGGACCACGTGGCTTTGGGTGGCTCCTTTTGCCATGCAGCCTAGGAAGCAGGAGAGACCTTGCCTGGAGGAAAAGGGGTGAACGGACTCTTGCTGGTGGGCCATGAGAAGGTGCCACATGGTTTTGGATTAACTGGAAATTGCGGTGGCGACACAGTGGATGGTGTTGGAACCGAGGGGCTGCCTGAATCATGGACTTCTACTTTTCTCCCTGAGATACGGTACCCTGGACTGGGCAGAGGGGAGAAGGAAGGACTGTGTGCATTTGTGGGTATTCTAGAAAACAGGTATTCCAAAGAACTCTAGTATCTTAAAAGAGACCTTAAGTCATTACTCCAAGCCTGAATAACTTGTAAATAAACAATTCCTTTCCTTTTCACCAGTCTCTGGCATTGAGATACATCTTTCCATTGTCGGCGAGCATAATGAACCTGGTGCGGAATTAGGATATTGTTGGGTGTCCCACACTTATTCTATAATGTGGGGACCTGGCCTGCAACCCAGGCATGTGCCCTGACTGGGAATCGAACTGGCGACCCTTTGGTTTGCAGCCCATGCTCAGTCCACTGAGCTAAACCATCCAGGGCTAAGCCTTAGGTATTTTTAAGTTGTATATAACTAAAATAATGTGATTATTATCATTACATGATAGCTTGCTTACCCTGAAACTCATTAGAATCAACTTTTACATTATTACGAATAATAGAATTAAGTAATATGTGGGAGAAATTTTATGCATAATTAAATATCCTTTATATACAAAAGAGTAAGGTAAAGATATAATTTTTAAAAAGACCCAATAGCAACAAAACAGGTAAAATGCCTGGGATTAAACTTAAGAAAAATGTGCAAGATCCATATGAACCAATTCATAACATGCTACCCAATAAAAGACACCTGAACAACACCGACTGGGGTGCTCAGTGGCTTGGGTGCCATGCCGCAAACCTAAAGGTCACTGGCTCGATTACCCTTCCGGGCATGTGCCTGGGTTGAGGGTTCGGTGCCCAGTTGGCGGCATGCCAGACGCAACTAATAGATGTTTCTCACCCTCCCCTGAAGTTTGCCCTGAAACTTTGCCTTTCACCACCCCCCCACACACACTCTGCCAAGTCATATTCTCTTCCATGAGAATGGGTCACTTATAAACTGATTACACGCTAATATATTTGCTGATTTGTAATTCTTTACATGCATCAGCAAGAAGAACCAGGTCTCTCCCATCAACCTAAGTATGTCACTGCACCCCAAAACTGCAAATTACAGATGCTTTCCAAGCTCCCTGGGAATTTTTTTAAAAATTGACCGTATTGTGATATAAAGCAAGTTCCAACAAACTTCAAAGGACTGCAATTTATGCCTATATCTATAGATCTCTCTCTCTCTCTCTCTCTCTCTCTCTCTCTATATATATATATATATATATATATATATATATATATTTCTCACTGCCATTAATCAAGAAATTAGCAACAACAGATAACTAGAAAGTACTTATATTTACAAATTATGAAATACACTTCTAAGTAACCACCCCAAAAGAAATCACAATTGGAGTTAGAAAATAATTTGCATGGAATGATAGTAAAAACACTTCTTACCAAGACCAGATCACTCAGGTTCCCAAGATGACCACAGCTTCAAGATCAGTGGTTTTCACCTAAGATTGACTTTGCCCCCAAGGGGACATTTGGCACATTGTATGGAGACCTTTCAGATTGTCCTTAGGGTGGGGTTAAGTTGGGAGTTACTGGCATGCACTGAACAGAGGTAAGGATTGCTAACAAGCACCTACAATGCAGACAGAAATCTCCCAAGAGAAAGAAGTATTCATAGCAATGACAAACCCTACTCTATATGGAGCAGGATGAAGAGTCAATTAGAATACAAACAGCATGTGCATTTACACCCTAGATATGAAATCACACCTCTCTTTGGACAGGCAGCCTGGAGGCAGAGAGCCAAAAAAAACAACAAAAAATAAAATTAAAATGCCAGCCATTTTGCAAAGACTGGGGAGGAATGTCCTTGGCTAAGAAAATACCCACCAAATCTCAGAAGCCAAGGAAGATATGGCACCTTAAGAGATTGAACCGCACTGTGATAAACCACAGCACTGAGGGTCACTGTCTCTTTTCATTGCCCATAAATCACTCTTCAATCACTGTTTCTTAAAGTAACTTAGTGTTGCGGCCAGCCTACACCCAGTCCATGAACACTGATTAGTGGAGAACCAGCCCAAACCCATTTCTTGGCACAGTCAGAATGGGTAGGATGCCTCTGCACAGCAGAAGGTGAAGGAAGTTCTCTGCAGGTCTAGCCTATGGCTTGCATGCTTTGGATGTGACTTGCGAAAACAAAGGGTTCTAACTTCCTAGCCAATTCCCCACACATGAAAGAGTTAAGGAGAGGATTAGCCATTAAGCAACGCTGAAAGAAAAGCAGTTTGCTAATTGATGAGAGAAGCCTAAGAGAAGTCATTGCTAAACAATTCTCTCTGAAACTCCAAAATTTATTTCTCTTCTTTATACCAGAGATATAGAAAAAAGAAAATATTTTAATAGCTAGGAAATTTAGTGAAAAGCCATAAACATTAGTTAGAATTTATACTTCAGAAAGTTGTAGATAAGACCATTTGTGCCTAAGAATCTGAGGTCACTGACAAATGTTTACATTTCAGAAGTAGCTAATTGAGATAGGAATACTTTAGCTTGCATTGACATCTCTCTCTCTTAAATCTTCTAGAACAAAGACCTACCTCTACATATATTTTAATTACTAATTTAGAGTTATCTAGGACCTAAGAAAATATATATATATATGTCTAGCCAATTATTAGTACCTAAAATAGTTAGTCCTGATGCTGTTATTTGATTAATAATGCTTCTTACCAGAGTACCCATTTGTTTAACATGAGTAGAATTTATAGTCTTTTTTCATTGCTCAATGTGTCAGCCTTTAATAATTTGTGACTAAGCAGCTATTCCTTGCAGATTGGGGAAATCGTATGTCTGTTTTTCATCACTGGTTGTAAAACAAAGGAACCCCTTCTATAAAATAAAGAAAAAATCCTTTGCCTATCGTCAGTGTGGGCCCAGGGATCTGGTGAGAGCTGGGTCCCTGAAACCTGCCTTGACCTCCAGCACTGTAATGAAGAAGAGGATGTTTGGATTTCCTTCATTTCTCACCTTGCCGTCTCCCTTCGGGATTTCTGAGGTTTTGTAGAGGCTGGTTCTCTGCAATTTAGAATCTATAATTTTACTCTTTTAGATTCCAGTATTCACCATCAAACATTCTCCTCTTTGAAAATGTTGACCTTTGCCATATTGTGAGTTCCTCAGATAACCTACAAGGGGCACAATTTTACTTATGAAGTACTTCTGATATCTAGAACACCATTGCTCTAGGTCCTGAACTGATTTACAATGCTAAAAATCATGATACTATATTATTTAATTATTAATGAACTTGTAACTAACACATTTTTAACTCTTCATATCTTCATGTTTTATTCCAAGCTTTAACTATGTTTTCATGTTTTATACAGCTAAAGTAACATAATTTTATTACTGCATGATACCTTATTTACCCGGAGAATTCATGAATATCAACTTAAAGTTATTATAAATAATATAACTTAGAAAATTGTGTGGTAAATAACATGCAGAAATAAATATCTTTTATAGATACAAAGAATAATTTAAAGATATAATCAAAGAATCAATGGTGCACCCCCAAATCCAATGTCTCGTCTAGATGATGAGCTCATAAAAAGTGGTTCCAAGGTACTGGTCCCTTACATTGAGACCTGAGACTTGTACCTCAAAACAGTCTTAAAAGAAAAAATCAACAGTCACTGATATTCTGCTATAATCAACCACTTTTCCTGCTGACCTGTACTAAGATGTTTTTCCCAACAATTCCCATGAGATGGCAGCAGAGATGCACACTTGGGGCAATGG
>PVJI01025904.1:0-19747 GCA_004026765.1 Micronycteris hirsuta
ATGAGAGGCTTAGGAACCTCCAGGACATCTTTAAACGTCCCAACATCCGAGTCATAGGGGTGCCAGAAGGAGAAGAGGAAGAGCAAGGGATTGCACTTTTATTTGAACAGATAATGAAGGAGAACTTCCCCAAGCTGGTGAAGGAAATAGATTTTCAGGAAGTCCAGGAAGCTCAGAGAGTCCCAAAGAAGTTGGACCCAAAGAGGAACACACCAAGACACATCATAATTACATTACCCAAGATTAAAAATAAGGAGAGAATCTTAGAAGCAGCAAGAGAAAAGGAAACAGTTACCTACAAAGGAATTACCATAAGACTGTCAGCTGATTTCTCAAAAAAGACCTTGCAGGCAAGAAGGGGCTGGAGAGAAGTATTCCAAGTCATGAAAGGCAAGGACCTACACCCAAGAATACTCTATCCAGCAAAGCTATCATTTAGAATGGAAGGGCAGATAAAGTGCTTCTCAGATAAGGTCAAGTTCAAGGAGTTCATCATAACTCAGTCTTTATTATATGAAATGTTAAAGGGATTTATATAAGGCATGGAGGGATATCAACAGGGGAGTGGGAGGGGGAGAGATGGGGAAAAGGTGCAGAGAATAAGTAGCATAAACGGTATGTAGAAAACAGACGGGGAGGTTAAGAATAGTATAGAAAATGTAGAAGACAAAGAACTTATGTGTATGAACTATGGACAAAATTAAAGGGCGGGGAATGGGAGGGTATGGGGGTGGAGGGGAACAAAGGGGGGGAAATGGGACAACTGTAATAGCATAATCAATAAAATATAAATAAACAAATACATAAATAAATAAAAAAATAAAATAAAAGCAGATTATGCCCAGAAAAAAAAAAAAAAAAAAAGAAAGCATGAGGTGTGTTAGTGAACCATGGAAACTTCAACAGCAGGGGCAGGTATGAAGGACCTGGAAAAATAACAAGAGATATGTAGGTGGTAGATGATGGGTAGCTGTTCAAGGGATTCTCTCCAGCTTTATTGAGATATAATTGACATAACATTGTATAAGTTCAAGATATACAGCCTGTTGATTTGATATATGTATACACAGGGGTGGGAAAAGTAGGTAAATTACCAGCAATCATTACATAAAAGAAAAATCATAAGTAAGGATACAAAATAATAACAATAGTAATAATACAAATATATAGTACAATAATTAATAAATAAATAATGATACAAGAATAAACCGTGTTTCATGTACTCACAACTGTAAATGTACTTTTTCCCACCCTTGTATTGCAAAATGATAACCATAGTAAGGTTAGTTAGCACATTCATCAACTAGTTAACATTTCATTCAAGGGTTTTAACAAAGCAAAATTCTGTGTTAAGATAGGCAATCAAAGCCAAACAAAAATGACCACATGGTGCTTGATTCCATTAATATGTAATGACCAGAAAATGCAAATTCATAGACAGAGAAAGTAGATTAGTGATCATCTGAGGCTGGGGGTGGGAACATGAGATGACTGCTAATGGGCACAAGGGACCTTTTGGGGGTGATAAAAGGTTCTAAGATTGGATTGTGGTGGTTACACAATTCTGAATATATAAAAATCATTGGACTGTATACTTAAAATAGGTGATTTTATAGTATGTAAACTATACCTTGATTAAGTTGTTTAAAAATAAGAGACCATCAGGCTGGTCACAGGGTGGGAAATGGATTGGAGTGAGACCAGCCTGGGTGTGGCAAGATCAGAGAAGAAACTTCTGCAAGGTCCAGGTAAGAGTTAGTGATCTTTGGTACTAAGGAAATGGCAGAGGGGCTGGAGAGGAGTGTTGGAGTCAACAAACATTTAGAAGGTTGAATCAATGAAGTTTGGTAATCAGATTGCCTGGAGGAGATAAGTAAGAGAGACAGAAGAGTCTAGGATGATACTATGGTTTCTGGCTTTGACAGGTGGGCAGATGGTGGCATTACCAAACTTCACTGCTCTTAGTACAGTGCCTGGCCCTCACCACACATTTGTAGAATGAATAAATAACTGAAAGAATGAATGAAGTATATTCATGTAATTTCCTCCTGCTCTATTGCTCCCTTTCACCTGTAGGCTAGGCCTTTGGACCCCAGTGTACTTGTTTCCACCACTGCCCAATTGGAGACATGGAACAATTTGGAGATTCGGCTGTTCCTGGGTTCACCTCTAGAAAAACTGTCATCTTGTTTCTTTCCTTCTGGCCCAGAAATCCCCTGGGTACACAAGAGATCCCCATCCTGTGGCAGGCAGAACACTCAGGAATGGATGGCCACCAAGAAGACCCTGAGAACTCTTTTCATGGACTTAGGACTTCTCTCTTATCAACAGGGGAGTGGGAGTCTCATTAACCCCACCATCACCCAGACTCTGGCACTTACCCACAAACTCACTTCCCTCCATCAATCAGTGATGTACCCTAAGTCCTCAAGATGCACTGTGGTCCTCAGCTTTCACTTAAGTTCCCACTTGCATCTGTCATGTGCCCGCCTACCTGACCAGTGTTCCTCTGAGTGTTCTTTTTGGACCACCAGCCTCAGAACGACATTGCGGGATATTTATTAAATATGCAGATGGCTGAATCCCAAGCCTGACCCACTCAATCAGAATCGACTGGCTGGGTCAGAGGAAGGAGTCGGTTCCGAATGTTTCAGAAGTTCTTTGAGTGGTTCCAAGACCTAATAATGTGAGAGTTACTGTGGTGGATTGTGTGAACATGGATTGGAGGTGCTTATGGGTCTGCCACCCAGCACACAGTGCCTGGTGGTGACTCAATGGACAGAGAGCCCTCTGCAACATCGGCCTCCTTCTTTGATGCTCATTTTTTCATCAGGAAGGGCTCTCCTATTCTGCTACTAATTGGATTACCCTCTTGAACAATTTTCTGCCCCTCCTTCTTCCCCCCACTAAATATTCACAGGATACTCAGTGCTCAGTTGCTCTTCCCTGCTGCATCTTCCCAGGCACTTAGCACAGACCAATGTGCATGAGAATTGGTTGTTTACATGTGAGCTTTCAAATAGCCCAGACCAAGTCTGGGAAGACAAATGCCTTTAGACTAAGATTATCTAGGACAGGGCCAGGTATATAGTAGGTGACCAATGGATACTTGGGGGATCAAATCACTAATGAAAGGAGCCAGGGACATGAATAACATAAACCAAAGTCTTCTGTTTTGGGCTTTAGGAGTGACCCTATTTGGAGTGTTCTAACGGCAGGTTTGACTTCCTGGCTTATCTGACAGTGAGGTCATTAGGTCAATGTGTTAGAGCCCCAGAGAGGGGGGGAACACTCTGACCAGGCTAAGGAGTTGTGGGGCAGGCACTGTAGGCTGCTCACACTGGCAGGGAGCTTTGATCATTCATTCATTTATTCAGCCAATTTTTAGTGAGCTCCCCTTATGTACCAGGCACTGCACAAAGTACCAAAGATAAAATGGTGAGAAGAACACATGAGGCTCCTGCCCTGGTAGAGTTTAGAGTTTAGTGGGAAAGACAGACATTAAAGAATTATAGTTGTGAGAAGTGCTGTGAAGGAAAATAACAGGGTCCTGTGAAAGTGTATATCACAGGAAAACTTGAATGAGCCTGACAGGAATGGAGGGAGGGATGCTGTTCAAGGAGGGTTTACCCAAGGAAGTGACCTTGAGTCAAGACCATAAGCATGACCAGGAATTAAATAGGCAAAAAACTGAGGGAGGTCATCTCAGGCAGAGGGTATGTGAAGATCTGAGGCACTTACAAGCTTGGCATGTTTGTAGAATATGCCAGAAGACTGATGTAGTTGGAACAGAAGGAGTGAGGAGGTGGGAGGCAGGAGATAAGACTAGACAGCTAGGTAGGGGCCTTGCAGATCACGGTGAGGAGTTTGCATTTTCTTTAAAGCTGGGGAGTATTACAATCTAATTTGTGTTTTAAAGAGTCCCCTGGCTGCTGTGTTGGTAATGGATTGAAGGGGGACAGGGGTGGAAGCAGGAGAGACAAATTGAGAGGACTTGATGGTGACTTGGCCTAAGGTGGCAGATGTGGAGACCTCAGTAAAGAAGTTCAGCCAACATATTTCACAGATTAGGAAACCGAGACCTAGATAAGGGGAACAACTTGGCCAAGTCACTCTGCCTCTTGGTCCTGTTCTCCCACAAAAGGGAGATTAATGGAGAACCAAGCATGGAAAGAAAAGTTAACTCTGGTAGGATAAATTCATTGATGACGTGTGGCATGTCTGGGGTTCTTGAAGCTGATGCAGATCCTCAGAGTGGGAAGGAAATGAAGTGACTCTGCTATCCATTATTTGGGGTGCTCTGGAGTTCAACTACCTGGAGGTATCGTGAAGTCAGCAGCATCCCTCAATTGCATAACACAACCCTGTTTAATCTGGCCATTGCTCAGCCAGAAGCTAAGTATTTACTGGTCAGTTTCTTCCTGCCTCCATAGTATGACCAAGTGCTGAGCTGGGCAGGACTCCCAGTGCTCCTCAGTCTCAGAGCAAGCAAGCAACAACCTCATGCAGGGTTATGGTAGGTCAGGGGGGAGGGACCTCACTCCTGAGCTTGCATGGAATTGGCTGCTCTTGGACACACCACTTCTGTGGAATGCCAATCACAAGAGCCACAGCATCCTTGCTCCACCCTCTGACTCTGCACTTGTCCTTGTGAAAACCACAGAACTTCCCACCACAAAGTGAGCTGGGGAGAGAAGTTCCTTCCCTACCCAGCCCCACATCCAGCCCAAAAGGCCTTTGGGAGTGACGCCTGGCTCACAGCCCAAGGAGGATGAATGTTTTGATTCCCAAAGTGAAACATTTGCTCTTTGAGAGTAGCTCAGTTGACAACCAATTAGGAAGAAGTGACACCAAATGGCTGGTCAACCAAGGCTCTGCTGAAGTAGCCTTGGGTGTAGATAATCATGAAAATAATCCTAGAGAGGAAAGTTCTCATAGGCTTCATTTGGTAGTTAGCATTGCTGCCCATTTACACCGCACCTGCCAAAGTGGCACTTGTTATCTCCCCAATCTAGGTTACAGCAGATCAGGCCTCGCCTCACTATCTACCCATCTGCTTTGGGAGTGCCATTCTTTGGGCAAGAGTGGTGCCATAGTGGACTGAAAAGGGTTAGGGAAAGTTTTCTAATCCTGGTTCTTTCATTAACAGTTTGCAAAACCTCCCTCTGTGTCCGTTTCCTTATCTAGAAAATGAGAGGTCCCAGTAAATGCTCTCCAAGGTCAAGGTCATTTCTAGTTGTGACATGCCAGGAGCCTCATAGCTGCTATGCACCAGAGGCCAGAGTAAGCGTTTTACATTCTTCATCTCATTTAATTCCCACAATAACTCCTATGAGGGAAATACTATTATGCTCCTCTCCCTCCACTTTAGAGATGAGGAAAATGAAGCTCAGAGATGTTAAATGACCTATCCCAGATCATACAGGAAAGGGCAGCAAAAAGCAGAGCCAGGATTTGAATTCAGGTCTGTCTGATCCCACACCTCAACATTCATAATTGCTTCTCTAAGCAAATACTTTATAGGCTCTACCAGGGGTGTCAAACTCATTTTCACCGGGGGCCACATCAGCCTCGGGGTTGCCTTCAAAGGGCAGAAATAATTTTAGGACAGTATAAATATAACTACTCCTTAACTGTTAAGGTGTTGAAATTATATTCAACCCTTTGAAGGCAACTGCAAAGCTGATGTGGGCCCCCGGTGAAAATGAGTTTGACACCCCTGCTTTACACTATGCAAATTTATCTTGAAGTCCTGACAAGCTTGGAATACCCAAGAGAGAAAATGACCATGCCTCCCCATTTTGCACTTGGAGGGACAGCCTGACATGTGAGTAGAAGCAGAAGGACACTATGCTGCTGTGAGCTGAGGGGTCCAAGAGAAGGCCTTTTTCAATTAGCTTGTGATAATGGTGTCATGGTGAGGTGAGGGGGTCCTGGGCATGCAGGGAGAAGCAAGAGGGTACTGGCAGAAGGGTCTCATGAGGGCATTACCTGTTTTATAGTCTCAGATCCTTCTCTTGTGTTCTGGGATGTCTGACAATACTGGACAGGTTCTCAGGGCTCTACTCTAATGATGTTAATGAGGGTAGGGGAGCCCAGTGAAAATTTAATAGACAAGTATGAAACGTTTCACAGACTCTGTCTGCAGAAGTTCTTTTGAAGGTCTGCACAAAGCTGCAAGGCTTGCTTGGAACTCTCCGTCCAAGAAAATGATTAACCTTTCTTGTTTCTGGAGAATGATGGAATCTGTTTATTAAATGCCTAAAGTAAAGGGAGAGGATACAGTGCAGTTGGGGGTTTTCCACCATAATTCATCTGAGGCTCTCGGTCAGGGAAATTTGAGCCTGGGGCAGACTTGGCTTCCTGACCACTTCCTGCTCCCAGTCTTCCTCCAACCCTGTGCCTCTAATAAGTTCAGGTTTTTCAGAGTTCAGCTCTCATTAACCCTTTGAAGTCTGGGTGGATAAATCATAGTTAAAGTCCATGAACCACTTAATGTACATTAAAAATTGGCCAAGGAAGCAACTGATCCAGGGTGGATGCTTCTATTGTAAGGATCCGATAAGTCAGTGTCTGTGTGTGAAAGCACTTTGTGATCCTTGAAGCACAGTAAATTACTTTTTATCACTATTTTTCTCAATAGGATGGTTTATTTATAAAATGGATGCCTGTCCTGATTATGGGCCTTTGAACAAACCAAATTGGTACTTGGTGATCCTGGAAAAGTACTAAACTTTCCTTGTACGTTCTCCTGTGTTTCTCAAGCTAATTGACTCTTGATTAAGAACCTTCTGATAGACCTGTCGCTTGTACACTTGGAGCCAGTATAATTTGCTTATTGTTTCTCCTCAACACCAACAACAAAATGTGAAAGGCACAAGATGCAGGGGCATTGCCAGCAATGTAGGACTTTGTTTTGTCCATGCTCCTTCTGGGATGGGAATTAAGATGGGATTGTCTGCTGAGTGGCTGAGGGGCTTTTATGTGCAATGAGATGGATCAGTCATGGACAAAGACAGGTCAGCTAGGAAATATTGCTAGTTAATATCCTGAGAAAACCCTCTTCCAAAAATGCCTGAAGTGACTCTCATACATTACTGGTGGAAAAGTAAATTTATACAACCCTTTGTAGGGCCACTTGACAATGTCTCACAGAAATTATATATGTATTTACCTTTTGACTCACCAATCCTGCTTCTAGGGATTTACCCTTGTGATGCACCTCCAATAATATGGAAATGCATATGCACAAGGTTATTCATATACCATTGTTTATAATTGCAAAATATTTGAAACTACCTAAATGTTCATACATGGGGAGTGATTGAATAGAGTTTGGTACAGCCACAAAATGGAGCACTATGCTGCAGTAAAAAAGAATGAAGATGCTCCCTATGAACTCAGAGGGAGTAATATCCAGGATATGTTAATAGGTAAAAAAAATCAAAGTGTAAAAAGTATCTTTACTATGGTACTTTTTCTGTAAGAAGGAAGGGTAGTGAGAAAATATAAATGCATCCACACATTTGTATAAAAGTAAACACAAAAAGAGTAAACTGGAAACTAATGGAATTGGTTACTGAGGAGAGTGGGTGGGAACAACGCACAATAGGTATTTCCTGGCAATGACTTACAGATGCTATAGATGACCATACAGGGAATGGTAGATTCAGCCTAGGAATATCAAGAAGATTCTATTACTGTCTTGAAAGATGAGAATGTGGTCACTAGATTGGCTGGCCATAACAAGGAGATTATTTCAGCAGAGGGAACAGTTACCAGCAAAGATCCAGAAACCAGAATGTGGACTTCCTTTTCTGCATTGGCAGGGAGTTTGAATTTTATTCTAAGTGAGGTGAGAAGCCATTTTGAGCAGAGGTGTGATATGGGAATTTTTATACTGCATCAGTCCCTCTGGTTTTCACGTGGGGTGTGAACTGAAGGGGAACTAAGTGGAAGCAGGGAGATAAGTTAGGAGGTTTCTATAGCCATCCAGGTGAGAGGATGGTGGCTTGGACCAGGAAAGTAGTAGTAGAGGTGATAAAAAGTGGTCATATTCTGGATATATTTTGAAGGTAAAGCTAGCGGAACAAATCGATGGACTGGATATGGAGGAGGGTGAAAGAGAAAGAGGAATATGGTATAATTTCCATAGTTCTGGCTTAATGGATTGGGTGTCTGAGAGAGCCTTTCCGCAAGATAGGGAACACAGTAGAAAGAGAAAAATTTATGGGGAAAGGTGATCAGTCATCTTGGATGTGTCAAGTGTGAGGTGACAGTGAGTCACCAGCAGTTGGATATATCGATCTGGGTCTCAGAGGAGAGATTTGGGCTGAGGCCATATATGTGGGACTATAGAGATGGAGTTTGAAAAGCTGAGGCCAGAATTCGAAAGTGTATTATAATCCTGAGACAAGAAGAGGTCTGGGGATGGAGTCCTAAGGAACTCTAACATTAAAGAGGGGCAGAATATGAAGACTTTGTCAAGGTAGCTAAAAGGTAATTGTAATAGAATTAGGAGGAGGACAAGGAGAGAAGAAGTCACGGAGGCCCGGGGGTGGGGAGCGGAGAGTTTCAAGGGGAGAAAGCTTAGCAGTGCCCAGGGCTGCAGAGAAGTCCCAAAGCTAGGAGCTGCAAAGTGTCCATTGGGTCTGGCTTTACTTTTGATCTTTGAGCAAATGGGGCAGGGGGAGGAAAGATGAAGGCAAAATGCAAGTATTGCTGAGTGTGCAAGAAGTGAAGAAGTACAGACATTGAGGGGGCCTCTTCTTCAGAGATTTTTGACTGTGAAGGGAAGGAGTGAGGTGGCATGGCAGCTGGGAGAAGGGAGGGTAAAGGGCTGGAGAGTCATTATTATAAGGATGAGATAAACAGTCCCGTTTTAGCTATAGAGAACATCAGTAGATTTGCAAGGTTAAAAAAACAGAAACAAAGGCATTAATCAGTGAAGTCATATGGAGATGGGAGTGGGGACCTAGATGGCATGGAGAGGTCAGAGAGAAGGGGTAGGGCTGAATAGGAAAAGGCAGACCTCTTTCTGAAAGGTTACTTCTCATGAAATGATTTTCAATGAGAAGGGAGCAGCGAAGATCAAATTATCCATGCATGCATTAGGGTTCTTTGCAAACTTGGAGAATGTGGATATAATCATGTGTTAATTCAAATAGAACCATGGGCCTGGATCACAGGTGTCTGGAGAGGACAGTGCTGACAGAGGAGCTGGTTCCCCACTGCCAGCTGCAAACAGTGCACACTTCAGATGTGTTTGTACAGACTGAAACACAGTTTAATGTGCACATGGAAGTCTATGGTATAAATCAAGGTTTTTAAAAAAGTCTCCTTTAAAACAAATTATGAGACTTTACAATGAATAAATAGTAATTAAACAATGGGTTTGCCAGTTGTTCTTTCCTGCTCTGAAATTTGGCCAGGAACTGGAGGGCTGAGAACAGGGCAGGGTAAAATGCCCCAGGCTCCTTACCTGGTTCTCATCTTTGAGGCCACATCTAGCTCTGAAGGTTCAGCAGAACTCGGGACAGAGGTGAGGCCTGGGTGTGACAGCAGGCTGATCTTTTAAGAATCAGGGAGGCCTGCTGGTCATGGAGTTTGTGCTTCAAGGGCAAAAGGACTTAGGGCTAAGACATTCTGTCCCTTTGCAGACAATGGAGCCTGTAAACTGTTTCAGAAGAGCTCACGCAAGTCATTGACTGCAATGTGCTAACCCTTGCTGCATGGCATGATATATATTGGAAAGAGAAAAAGGAAAATATTTTGTTTGGGCCCAGACTAGGCTACGAGCTTGCTGTGTGACTTTAGGCAAGTACCTTCTCCTCTCTGGGCCTCATCTGTTCCATCTGCCAAATAAATAGACTGCACAGATGATCTCTAAGGGACCTGCCCAACCTCACCATTTTATGTTTTTTTTTTAATTAATAGAATGTATTTTTAGACCAGTTTCAGGTTCATGGCAAATTTGAACAGAAAGTACAGAGCATTCCCATGTGCTCCTATACCCCCACATACACAATCTCCGCCACTGTGAATGTTCTGCACCAGAGTGGCACATTTTTACAATTGATGAACCTGCATTGATACATCATTATCACCCAATGTCTGTAATGATGTATATTTTGTGGGTTTGGACAAATATATAATGACATGTATCCATCATTACAGCATCATACAAAATAGTTTTATTGCCCTAAAAGTCCTCTGCACTCCTCCGACTCATCCTTCCCTCCCCTCTATTCCTAGCAACTTTTTACTGTCTTCATTGTTTTGCCTTTTACAGAATATGATACTATAATTGGAGTCATTCAGTATGTAAGCTTTTCAGATTGACTTCTTTCACTTAGTAACATACATTTAAGGTTCCTCCATGTATTTTCGTAGCTTAATAGCTTATTTCTTTTTAGTGCTGGAAAGCATTGCACTGTCTATAGTAAAACAATTTATCCATTCACCTACTGAAGGACATCTTAGTTGCTTCCAAGTTTTGGCAATTATGAACAAAGCTGCTATAAACATACATATGCAGATTTTTGTGTTATACATAAGTTTTCAACACATTTGGATAAATACCAAGGAGCATGATTGCTGGATTGTATGGTATGGTTAATTATAGGTTTAGTTATATAAAAACCACTAAACCGTCTTTCAAAGTGGCTGTACTATTTTGCATCCCTCTCACCCCTCAAGCAATGAATGAGAGTTCCTGTTGCTCCACATCTTCTCCAGCAGTTGGTGTTGTCAGTTTGGGATTTTGGCCATTCTAATAAGCATGCAGTGGTATCTCATTGTTTTAATATGCATTCCCCTAATCACATATGGTGTTGAACATTTTTCATATCCTTACTTGCTATCTGTGTAGTGTCTATTCAAGTGAAGTTTCTCTTCAGGTCTCTTGGCTAATTTTTAAATTGAGTTGTTCATTTTCTTATTGTTTTTTTTTAAAGATTTTATTTATTTACTTTTAGAGAGAGAGGAAGGGAGGGAGAAAGAGAGGAGAGAAACAGCAGTGTATGGTTGCCTCTCATATGGCCCTCCACTGGGGACCTGGCCTGCAACCCAGGCATGTGCCCTGACTAGGAATCGAACCGGAACCCTTTGGTTCCCAGCCTGTGCTCAATCCACTGAGCTACACCAGCCGGGCCTATAGGCTGTCTATTTTGCTCCATTGATTTCTTTGTGTATTCTTTAACAAATATCATACTGTCTTGATTGCTGTAGCTTTGTAGTAAGTCTTATAGTTGAGTAGTATCAGTGTTCTGACTTTGTTCTCCTTCAATATTGACTATTTTGGGTCATTTGCCTCCCCATATAAACTTTATTTTTATTTTTTATTAAATATTTTATTTATTTATTTTTAGAGAGAGGGGAAGGGAGGGAGAAAGAAAAAAAGAGAAGCATCAATGTGGGGTTGCCTCTCACGTGGCCCTCACTGGGGACCTGGCCCACAACCCAGGCATGTGCCCTAACTGGGAATCTAACTGTTGACCTTTTGGTTCACAGCCCTTGCTCAATCCACTGAGCTATAACAGCTAGGGCTAATTTATTATTTTAATATATTTTATTGATTATGCTATTACAGTTGTCCCATATTCCCCCCTTTATTCTCCTCCATCCTGCATACCCCCCTCCTATCTACATCCCCCCTCTTAGTTCATGTCCATGGGTCATACATACAAGTTCTTTGGCTTCTGCATTTCCTATACTATTCTTAAGTTCCCCCTGTCTATTTTCTACCTACCATTTATGCTTCTTATTCCCTGTACCTTTTCCTCCTTCCCCCACCTCCTCTTCCTCACTAATAACCCTCAATGTGATCTCCATTTCTGTGATGCTGTTCCTTTTCTAGTTGTTTTCTGGGTTTGTTGTTGTATTTGTTTTTGTTTTAGGTTTGGTTGTTGATAGTTGTGAGTTTGTTGTCATTTTATTGTTCATATTTTTATTTATTTTTTTAAGTATTTTTATTGATTATGCTATTACAGTTTTCCAAATTTTTCTCCCTTTATCCACCCTCTGCCCTGCTCCCCAAGGCATTGCCCCCTCTTAGTTCATATCCATAGGTTGTACATATAAGTTCTTTGAGTCCCCTGTTTCCTATACAATTTTTATCTCTCCCTGTCTATTTTATGCCTACTAATTATGCTTCTTCTTCCCTGTACCTTTTCCCTCCTATTCCTCCCTTCCCACTCGCCATTGAAATCCCTCCATGTGATGTCCATTTCTCTGATTTTGTTCCTGTTCTAGTTGTTTGCTTAGTTTTTGTTTTCATTGTTTTTCTTTTCTTTTAGGTTCCTTTGTTGATAGTTCTGAATTTATTGTCATTTTACTGTTCATATTTTTTATCTTCTTTTTCTTAGATAAGTTCCTTTAACATTTCATGTAATAAGGGCTTGGTGATGATGAACTCCTTTAACTTGACCTTATCTGGGAAGTGCTTTATCTGCCCTTTCATTCTAACTGAAAGCTTTGCTGGATAGAGTCATCTTGGATGTAGGTCCTTGTCTTTTATGACTTCAAATACTTCTTTCAAGATCCTTCTTGCCTGTAAGGTTTCTTTTGAGAAATCACCTGAGAGCCTAATGGGTACTCCTTTGTAAAGGAATTCCCCTTGCTTCTTTTAGGATTTTCTCTTTCTCTTTTATCTTGGGTAACTTAATGATGATGTGCCTTAGTGTGTTCCTCTTTGGGTCCAACTTCTTTGGGACTATCTGGGCTTCCTGGACTTCTTGGAAGTCTATTTCCTTTGTCAGATTGGGGAAGTTCTGATTCATTATTTTTTGAAATAAGTTTTCAATTTCTTGCTTTTCCTCTTCTTCTTCTGGCATGCCTATGAACATTTAAAGATGTCCTGGGGGTTCCTAAGCCTCCCCTCATTTATTTGAATTCTTGTTTCTTCATTCTGTTCTGGTTGAATGTTTATTTCTTCCTTCTGGTCTATACCATTGATCTGAGTCCCTGTTTCCTTCCTGTCACTATTGGTTCCCTGTACATTTTCCTTTATTTCACTTTTCAAAGCCCTCACTTTTTTTTTCTATTTTGTAACCATACTCAACCATTTCTGTGAACATCCTGATTATCAGTGTTTTGAACTCTGCTTCTGATAGGTTGGCTATCTCTTCATCACTTAGTTATATTTTTTCTGGAGCTTTGATCTGTTCTTTCATTTGGGCTTTTTTTTTTTTTTGTATTGGCACCTCTGTGATGTAGTAAGGGGCAGAGTCTTAGGTATTTGCCAGGGCAGGGCAATCCACATAGCTGCGTTGTGGCACTACGTGTCAGGGAGGAGTACAAGAGGGAACAGTGCAGCTTGTTCAGCTTTCTGCTGGCTTTCAGTCACTTCGTCTGCTACCCACAAGCAAATTGGACTCTTCTGGTGCTGAATCCTGGGTGGGTGGTTTTGTGTCGGTTCTAGGACCGGGTGGGTCTCTCCAACAAACTCTCCTGTGATGTTTGGAGTCTCTCCCACCACTGCAACCCCCACAGGTTTTCTCAGTCAGAGGTTTTGAGGTTTTATTTCCCCACACTGGAACCCTGGGTTGTGCGGTTGCCTCTTAAGCACCCCAAACTGGGGACTTGGCCCACAACCTAGGCATGTGCCCTGACTGGGAATCAAACTGGTGACTGATCCTTTGATTTGCAGGCCGGCACTCAATCCACCGAGCTACACTAGCCAGGGTTGGCCTTCGTAATTTGATGACAGGGATTTCTGTAAACTTTCCATTTCTTATACCTTGATGGGGTGTCTGGGGTAGTTTTATGTACTCCTAAGAGAGCTTAATGCCTCTCTAGGAGAGGAATGCAAATAGGTCACATGGATCAGAAGTGTATGGAAAAACAACTTGCCAAACTTTGGAATTCAGTAGCTTCTTTCTGTGTCAACTAGAATGCAGGCTGTGGTCCAAGTTTGTTAGACAATTGGATGCTTGACATTGAGCCCTTCAAAACCACATAGGCTTAGGTCATGTGACCCAATTCCTTGGCTTTGCCAAGAAGGGGGTGTACAACTGGGAGAGGAGAATTCAGTTATTTACCAGTTTCTTGCTAAGGGCAAAAAAATAGAATGTTCAGCATTTGTGGGAGAGGCAGGAATTCTCTTCTGCCTGAGGAATTCTTGCCCACTGGATGGGCAAGGTCAGGTGACAAACTTTCAGAGGCAGGGAACTGGGTGTTATTGAGTAATTTTACCCTGCAAAATCTTTTAACTCTGTAAAAAAGGAATAGAAAATAATCCCCTCAGATTAATATCTCAATGCAGCCTGTCTGTCTTGAGTGTGAGGCTGAAGGGTAGAAGATACTGGTGATTGGTGGGATTAGACTGGACTGGGTGACTTACAAGGCCTCTTGCAGCCCCAAGATTTGAAACTTACGTGTTGATGTTTCTTTTACAGCCACCAAAAACTAAGAGGGTCTTTTCTGGAATTTTAACTTTGGAAATTGGAACCCCAGATTTTGACCTACGGCTGCCTATTTTAGGGATTACTTCCCCTTTTGCCTCCATAAAAACATTTAAGAGGATAGTCTGGGTTCCCAGTTTCTGTAATGTTACTGATGAAAGGCCTCTTGGGTCACCTTCTAAGGCCCCCTTGGCTGGGCAATTCTGGGAAAGCAGCTCTGCAGTAGAGACACTCCTTGCTCACAAGAGTCTACACTGACCACTCTGTTTCCCAATCATACTGCCATACCTGCCAGCCAGCTTTGGCCCACTGGAATAGGTAGTGGTCATAGACTCTTTTCTGGTGGACTTTCCCTGGTCTCTTCTTCTTTTCTTCTCCTTCCTTCTCATCTTTCAATATATCCAAACATCCAAAGAAGAAACAGCTTGTTGTTTACTCTAACATCCATTCTTTTCTTTCTTAAAAACAGCAACTTGAATTTGTCTGGGCATGGCAATGTACCCAGTTAAAGAAAGACTCCCTTAGCCTGGCTGGTGTAGCTCAGTAGATTGAGCGCGGGCTGGGAACCAAGCGGTCCTGGTTCGATTCCAAGTTGGGGCACATGCCTGGGTTGCAGGCCTGGTCCCCAGTGAGGGCCATGTGAGAGGCAACCACACATTGATGTTTCTCTCCCTCTCTTTCTCCTTCCCATCTCTCTAAAAAAACAACAACAACAAAAAATACTCCT
This sequence comes from Micronycteris hirsuta, assembly GCA_004026765.1. Classification (NCBI taxonomy): domain Eukaryota; kingdom Metazoa; phylum Chordata; class Mammalia; order Chiroptera; family Phyllostomidae; genus Micronycteris; species Micronycteris hirsuta. The sequence continues at coordinate 15,130 of PVJI01025904.1, forward strand.
TTAGAAGGAGTGGCCAGACTAAGTTCTCGCCAATGAAATGTAAGCAGAAGTGTTGTGCAGTATTTCTGGGAAGCTTTCTCAGAAGCAAGGAGTTATTTTTCTTCCCCTTCCTCATTTCTGCTGTGTGGTTTTTAGATACAATGGCTGGAACTTAAACAACCATCAATGACATTGAGGCATGCAACAACTATGAAGAGATTTGGGTGTCTGGTGACTTTATAAACTCAACCTATCAAACCTGTATGGCCTACATTCTTACTTCTCTTATGGAAGAGATAAATACAACTTTTATCTTTTTAAATTATTTTTTTCCATTATTTCAACCAGAGCTAACCCTAATTAATTCCTAAAATGAGACTGTAGGTTGACAAGTAAGTCCAGCTAATGAGGTGAAGTTTTGTGGATTAAAATGTGGATATGGAGAAAAATGATCATTTTGAATATTTTAAAAGATAACACTGGGGATTCCCCTAGGAAAGAGGCATAGTAATACCACTAGGCTGTCTGCTGTTTCCCTTCAAAGTAAACTCCATAAGAACCCATGTCACATGTTTCAGATTTGCCACAGTATCCTCAGTGCTTGGCCCTGTGCTTGACACTTAAAGAGGCTTAATTAAAAATTGCTGAAAAAATAGATTGTTGCTTTCATAACTGATCTAATAGACCAGTTTACTTAGGAAAGATGAGAAACAGTAAACAAAAATATGTGAACAAGTCATTAAAATGTGGGATAGGTGCAAAGAGAGAAATAATAATGGGGGAATTTCTTTAGACAGGGGTATGGGTAGAAACCTCTCAGAGGAAGGGAGTGAGCTGAAGGATAGGAGCAAACAGCCATGCAAATAGTGGGGTGGCATTGCTGGTGGGAACATTCTGAACTGAGAGAACCACATGAACAAAGGCTTTAAGGTGTCTTTAAGGAAAGAAAGAAGCTCAGTGAGGTTGGAGCTGGGTAAGACCAGGGGAATGACACACTAAAAGCCTGGAGAGGTCATCAGAGGCCAGATCATGTAGGCATCTATAGGCTGTGGGAAGGAGTTTGGACTTTATTCTAAGTGCAGTGATAAGCCTTTGATAAGCTTAAAGTACAGGAACACCAGGATCTGGTTTTGCATTAAGAAAGTCACTCTGGCAGCTGTGTGGAATTGGACATGGTCCAGTGTGCAAGCAGGGAGACCAAGATGAAAGGCTTTGACTCCATTGGAGAGAGGAAAATGTCTTAGACCAGGTAGTGGCAATGGGGTTGAAAGAAGTGGAGAAACTTGCAGCATGTTTTGAAGGTTGAGTGGACCAACCTGAGCAATACATTAGCTATGGGAGCTCAGTGGGAGGGAGAAATCAAAGGTCAATGAGGCAGGATGCATTCAAGGAGGTGGGAGTCAAGACTGATTTTGATAACACAGATGTTGATGTATTTGTAAAACATACAAATGGAACGATTGAGGAGACCATTAAATATTTGAGTTTAAAACTCAGGGGAATGCTTAGGACTCGAAATTTGGGAGTCACTGGTATTGTGATATTACTTAAGACATTACGAATAGATGGAACTGGAGATCCGAGGGAGCAGAGGAGTAAGTGGAAGCTACACTAACCTCCACCCAGGACTAATCTGGAATTACAACTAAATTGTAGAGAAATTTTCCTGAATAACCAACTGAACACCAGCTGGAGAGAAGCCTTATAACCACGGACAGACAGAAGAAACCATTTCACCATGATGAAACTGGTAGGGAGTGTGGAGGAGGTGTGAGAGGGCTGGCTAGGTTCCCACAGGTGGCCGCTGAAGTTCTGGAGGGATATTTCATTGGCCAAGGGGTTCCCTAAGAAATGTGGCATCTAAAACCCAAGCTGGACTCCCCAGCTTATAGCACCAGAGCTGGGAAAGGAATCCAGATAACATTCAGCTGTGAAAAGCAGCTCTGTTTCTGTCTGCCAGGAGATGCAGAGAGCCTCTTAAAGGGCCAATGCAAAAAATTTCATTTTGTAGCCACTTACCCTGGGCTCTGCAGAGGGTGGGGAGAGCAGACTAGAGATACTTGAGGAGAGTCTTCGGTTGGTGGCTCTGGGGAGAGAAATGAAGGAACAACCGCCAGGATCCCTGTGCTGAGTCATTCCCTATCCAGGAGAAGCCATCTTTCTCAGGCAGAGCAGTCCTCCCCAAGTGGATTCAACCTGAGAGGAAACAATAGCCCTGCCTCAGGAATTACTCTACCCCATCATGTGGAGCTTATGTGGGCTGATGATTACAGCTTGAGGCTATATCACTGATTACTCCAGTAAGGCAGATCTCTGTGAGCTCTATGTGACTTCAATTGATCCTCTCCAGGGTCCTGTGCTGATAAAAGCCAGCCTTGGAGCACAGCCTACTTCTTTCTGCACGCAAACAGGCCCAGCAGATGGAGACACACACTGTAGATCACTGATAGCTCCAAACAGGTTGACCATGAACAGTCGCAAGCAGCATCTGACAAAGGCCTACACCAGAGTCTTTGCAGATCTACCTAATACATATAAACACAAAGAAGAACCCAAAATGGGAAGACAAAGAAACAGAACACAAACGAAAGAATAAGAGAATTCTCCAGAAGAAGACCTACATGAAATGGAGGCAAGCAATTCATCAGATAGAGACTTTGGAATAATGATTATAAGGATACTCAACAACATGAAAAAAAGACATAGAACCATAAAAAAAGGATGAGCTAGAAATAAAGGATACAGTATCTGGGATAAATAATACACTGGAAGGAATAAACAGTAGATTACATGAAGCAGAGTATCAAATCAGTGATTTGGAAGACAAGATAGGAAAAAACACCCAGGCAGAGCAATACAAACAAAAAAGAATTTTAAAAAGTGAGAGCTTAAGAAATGTTTTGGACAACATGAAGCATAACAACATCCGCATCATGGGAATACCAGAAGAGAGTGAGCAAGGAATCAAGAATCAATTTGAAGAAATAATGACAGAAAACTCTAATCTGAAGAAGGAAAAAGACAGAAATCCAGGAAGCTCAAAGAGCCCCAAATAAGTTGGATGCAAACAAGACTACACTGAGACACATTGTAATTAAAATGACAAGGCTTAGGACTTCTGGACAAGATGGAGGAGTAGGTAGATATGCCGTGCCTCCTCGCACAACCAAAAGTTGGAAAACAACAATTTAAAAACAAACAAACAAAAAACAACCAGAACAGATAGAAAATCAAACTTTATGGAAGTCCGGCAACCAAAGAGTAAAAGACACGTTCATCCAGACCAGTAAGCGGGGTGGAGCCAGGCGCTCTGTGAGAGGGCAGTTTGTGAAGCCAGGTGTGCAACTCAGAAACAGGCCGGGGGAACCTCGGCTGGCAGACCAGGACCCAGCGGTTCTCAGGTCAGTGGAGCGAATGGTCCTGCGTTCGTGTGCAGATAAACCGGGAGAAAAAGTTGAGTGGAGAAGACCATGCAGCCCAGGGTCCCAAAGGGAAATAAAGCCTCAAGCCACTAGTTGAAAACACCTGCAGGGGTAGAGGCAGCAGGAGGAGGAACTCCCAGCCCCACAGGAGAGTTAATTGGAGAGACCCACAGAGACTGAGAAATACATAAGCCCACCCACCCAGGAATCAGCACAGAAGGGTCTTCAGGAACCACTATAGAGGACACATGGACAGAACAAAGGGTGGAGAGGGAGGCAGGGAAGGGAGGTGGGATTGGAGGGGGAGGGGAGAGGAGAGTTTGCAGACAACTGTAATTGAATAACAATAAAGTAAAAAAAAGAGCAAGAACAAAAAAAACAGGAAAGCAGTCTACCAATAAAATGTCACTATGTACAAATCTATCAATAATCAGCTTAATTGTAAGTGGCTTAAGTGTTCCAACCAAAAGACATAAGGTAGCTGAATGGATAAGCAAATAAGACCCATATATATGCTGCCTCCAAGAGACCCACCTCAGATCAAAAGTTATACACAGACTAAAAGCAAAGGGATAGAAAAAGATATTTCATGCAAATGGAAAAGAAAAAAACTGGGGTAGTAGTACTTATATCTGACAAATTAAACTTTAAAACCAAGACTGTAGTAACAAAGAAAGACATCACATAGTGCTAAAGGGAAAAATTCAACAAAAGGATGTAACCCTAGTAAACTTTTTGTATGTATGTATTTATTTATAATTATATTTTATTGATTACGCTATACAGTTTTCCTGATTCCCCCCTTTGCTCATCCTCCACCCAGCACCCTTCATTCCCTCAGCAATCCCCCCACCATTGTTCATGTCCATGTGTCATGTGTGTAAGTTCTTTCGCTACTCCATTTCTTATACTATACTTCACATCCCAATGGCTATTCTCTAACGACCAATTTGTACTTCTTTTTTTTAAACTATATTTTATTGATTATGTTGTTACAGTTGTCCCACTTTCCCCCCCTTCTCGCCCCCACCCCCTTACCCCCCTTTCCCCTCCCTTTAGTTTTGTCCATAGGTCATACACATAAGTCCTTCTGTTCCTGCACTTCCTAGACTATTCTAACCTCCCCCTGTCTGTTGTCTACCTCCCATTTATGCTACTTATTCTGTGCCCCATTCCCACCCTCTCCCCCTACCACTCCCCTGTTGATGTTCCTCCAT
>PVJI01025905.1:0-19739 GCA_004026765.1 Micronycteris hirsuta
GACAGTTGTTAGTGTAATGAGATCTGGGTGTGCAGTGCCTCTGTCCCTTCTCCCATGACGAGCACCTGGGCAGCGCTGCTCGAGTTCTGCCGTGATACCTGGGATGCCCCATTCCAGTGAAACATCAGACTGTGCCTCTACCTTTGTCTTTATTTCCCTTCAAAGCTGAGGTTTCATCGAGATGCATTCTTATAATTAAGGTGGGAGTGAGAAATAACCTCCTATATAATTTGAAATGGTAAAATTATCGATACCACTTTCAGCCTTAGCTTTAAATCGTAGCCACCAATGACTCCCCTATTAACAGGCCTAATTAAATCCATTTTTCAGGACGTCTTTGGCAAATTCCATTTTAGCAAAACTGTAGAAAGTTCAGTTTGATTTGTCGCTTCTCCCTAGAGCTCTCCTCTAAAAGCGAAGATGGGGTGGGTGCTTGCATCTCATATCTTATATTAATTAACTCAACAAATATTTATTGAGCACCTGTTATGTGCATTGGCAATGAACTAAGGGAGGAGGAGGGAGCAGAGAAAAGACAATAAAGCTCCTATCCTTATGACCAAAAGGGAACAGGGATCATCCATTCATTCATTCATTCATTCATTCATTCATTCATTCAACAAATGTAGTGAATCATCAAGGAAGGAGCCACTGTCCTCAGCCCTGGTGGTGTGGTGGTGAAGACCCCCTATGACAGTCATCACCTATTTGAGGTGGGGCAGACAGTTAACATTTAGTGTGCAAATGTCTGATAGGCTTAAGCAGAGGGAACTCAGATGAAAGTTCTGAGCCAGGACTGGGAAGTGGGGGTCAGGAAGGCTCCCAGGAGCTGAGGTTTAAGGGATGAGTGGTGTCACCCATGTGAAGCAAGGAGAGAGGAAAGTGGGGATAGGTGAGCACAGGAGCTGGATGAACACTGGAGAGGTGGGCAGAACTCCAAGCCATTAGGTTTGGTTAAGACAGTGCCTTTCAGCTCTGGCTGCATGTTAAAACCATCCCAATTCCTGTCCTTCTTTCCTGATCATATCAGTCACACTTTCTGGGGATGTTGTTGAGGCACTGGTGTTTTCTAAAAAACTCTCCAGGTTATGCTCATGTTCAGCCGGGGTGGCGAGCCACTGGTGAAAACATGCAAAATGTTGAGAGGTGAGGCTGGAGAGGTAGGCAAGGACCAGATTATAAAGGGTCCTGGAAACCTGTTAAGGGATTTGAGGCTCTCCCGAGGGTGGTGAGGTCACTGGAGATTTATACAGAGGTAGTAGGAGCTCATATTTGTGCTTCAGACGGAATTACTCTGCCAGCAGTACAGAGGGTGCAGTGGATTGCAGTCACCGGAGCCAGAGAAATTGGTAAAGAATGTTGTTGCAGCAATCTGGGTGAGAGACAAAGGTGGCCTGGGTGGAGGACATGGCTGTGGGATGGAGAGAAATATTCAGTAGGCTGGACTGACAAGATTGGGTGCTGAATTCTGCACCCTGGGCAAAGTAGGGGAAACAGTTTAAGAAGACTCCAGGTGGCTTGAGTGACGGGGTAGGTGGTTGTGTCATTAATCAGAACGGGGCAAGAAAAGAATGATTTGGGCTTAGGACACGTTGGGGGGCTTTGGTTGGCAGCTGAAGTCAAGATCTGACACTGGGAATTGTATTCTGTATGGGCAGAGTCATTTAGAAGTCAACTGTGTCTCCTAACTGGAAGGTGTCATGCATGGAGAGCATGTAACCTCTGAGTAAGAGGAGGAGGAGACCAAGGGTGGTGAAATCTGTAGGAATCTCCATAGTGAAAGGGCAGTTGGAGTTTCAAAGAAGTGAGAAAGACCTTGACGATGAATGGCAGGCAAGTAGGAGGAAAAGCAGAGGGACAGTGAAGTCATGAAGCCAAGGAAGGAGAGAGCTCTGAGAAGACAGTGGTAGTGTGTTGAAAGTTGTGCAGAGGCCAAATAAAATAGAAGATTCCACACACTTGGGAGAAACACTTGATGAGACACCGGGGACAGATACCAGACTACGGAGTGTATGGAAGAGAATTGGGTGTAGGTATATGTGCTGGTCCAAGAAAGGGAAGCAAGGGATCTGCAGTGCCAGGGGAGATGTTGGATCGAACAGACATGAGACAGGATGAGTGCAAGTAGTTTATTTTGGAGGCGATCACAGGAAACACCAGGAGGGGACTGTAGAAGTGAGGCATAAAGGAAAAAGAAGCGAGGAGATAAGGAAATCAATAAAGGGTGTGCCAGCAAGCAAGTAATCACAGGGGGAAAATGGAGCTTAATCTCACTGGGTAGCTCTGGAAGACAGCATGGAGCCTGAACCTCAGATTCTCCCCAGGGTCAAGGAACCTGGAGTATTCATCCACCAGCTCCCACCAGTCATTGGTTGAGGGTTATTCCTGGGGGAGTTGAGGAGGCATTAATTCCCAGGCACTTTGGGACTGCCAGGTGCATGGGGATAGTGGGCTTTGGCAACCAGATGAGGTCCTCAGGCAAAGAGACAAAGGTGGTAGCAGTTGGAAGTTGGATTGAAGTGATGCCGATGGTAAAAACAGAGGGGATATGGATGGGCGCTGAGAGCATCTGCTACAGAAGAGATTTAGTTTTTCCAGACTGAAAAGAATTCGTTGTGGTTGAATGCTGAGGATGAGTGACAGGGAGAGGTTGAAGATACCAGTAAATGGAGATAACTGATAGAGAGTTATTCCAGAATATATGGAAGGGGTTGTGAGTAAGAATGTAAATGAAGGGCTTGGTTGACATGATAGGTAAGAGGCTGGGATTCAAGTTCAGGCAGAAGTTGAACATGTCGTGATCATGGGTGTGAGTAGTTAGAAGTGACTAGAAAGTGAGTTCCATTGGAGATGGAAAGTTAAGGGTCAGTGAGGTAAAGATGTGAACTTGCTCATTTACACTGAACATCCCCAAGGACTTGGGTTTGGAGAGGAAGACTAACTCAACTGCCAAAATTATGAATGATTACTCAAAGTCACCATGTACTCTGGTCCCACTCACAGGGTAAGGTGAACCAAGGATGTGTGTCAACCATTCAGGTCCTGGCCCAAGAAGGGGCCATATCAGTCAGAAAAACAGATCAGTCTGAAGAGGCAATATCTAACTGGTGAGTCTGGCTGGAAGTTAGAGGACAGAGCTGAAAATGTAGTAGCAGGAGTCTTAAATCCAAGGGGTAAACAGGTGGCCATTGGATAGGAAACAGGAGATTAGGAACCAGGGAATCAAGAACAGGTTGGGAAGTGAAGTTTAAGATTTTTGAGGTGCATAGTTCGGGGTAAAGGCTATGGATAGGAGAGGAAATAAGGACCTATGCTTCTTTGAGGGGCGAGGGAGACACATGTAGGTAAAAAGATGGGCAAAAAGTACAGCACTCTGACTCTGCTTAGCTTTTTCTTATTCCCTGGGGCTTCATGTCTGCTGAACCCAGAGTTACATGGAATCTAGTTAGACAACTACTGATGAAAGGAGTGAGTTCAGACTCTGAAATCCAATCTACTTGGGTTCAGATCTCTGCTCAGTGTTTTCTCACTGTGAATTTTAAGCAAGCTTATTAATTATTATTATTATTATTATTATTATTATTATTATTATTATTTACCTCTGAGGATATCTGAATCTAAATCCAGGATTATTTTGGGAAAGAAGTTTGATAATGTCATGTCTCTGATCTTTGTTCTTGCTCAAAGAATCATATTACTTTAAGATGGCAATATGGTATGTGTTCATGAAGTGAAGTTACATAGGGTTATAAGAGTGTCATGGGGCACTTAACCTAGTTGGGAGATCAAGGAAAACTTACCTGTGGAAGCGATGTTTGAGCTGATATCTACAGAATGAAAAGGAGTTAGGTGGGTGAAAGTGAAATCAGGAGTATTCTAGAAAGAAGGAATGGCATGTGCAAAGCCCCTGGGAGGGAATCTGACAGGGCAGTGTGTTTGCAGGGAGGCAGGAGCAGGAGTGTGAAGGAGCTGTTAGCAAGAAGCAGTCCACACAGGGCCTTATCGTTATCGTTAGAGCAATAGGAAGTCAGAGTTGTAGCGGGAGGATGACTTGGTCAGTTTGTGTTTGCTGGATAGAGGAGGGACTATGGGAGCCAGCACAGATTAAAGGGGGTAGTTGGGAAGCTGATGCCTTCATCCAGGGAAGGGATGAAATTGCTTGGAATAGGGTGCTGGACGTAGACCAAAAAAGAAGAGAATGGATTTGAAGGATATTAAGGTAGTAAAATACGCAAGGCTCAGTAATGAATTAGGTGTGGGGTAGGGTCTAGTTACAGGAAGAGGGACAGGTTAAGGATGACCCTCTCATTTCTGGTGTGGTGATCATGGGCAGTTGCCCACCCGAGAGTCATTCCTTCCCTTTTCTTCAGTGTCACAACCCCACTTTTAGAAAATCTCTGTGCTCAGGTTGGGTTTCTTGCCCAAGCCCAGCTCCTGGACCATGAGTTATTTAAGCCAAACATGACAAGCCATGCTCCCTTACTGACTGACTGAGAGGAAGGAAAGTGGCCAGTAAGGCACAGAGATGGCAATCGAAGCCATGGGATTGCTCTGGGGCTTTATGGTGAGGGGAGAAGAGGGCCCGGCTCTAGGTCTTTAGTAACTTCACTATGTCACTGCCAGGTACTGGGGGATGACCTGTGGGAGGAACAGAGAGAAGTAGCTGGAGAACCATGTGGCTGTGTTGCCACAGCAGCCAAGGGAAGAACGTTTTAGGAAAGGGATGAGCGATAGTGTTGAACATAGCTGTAACATCAGGCAAGGGAATGCGTGAACTCTTTATAATTCTTTCATTTTCCTAATGAAGAATTTGGAGACCAGAGAGAGTAAATATTTTTATTAGAGTCACATAGCAAGTTGGGGGGCACAGTCTCCTGTATCAGTCAGTTATGGACATTTAAGAAATAGCTCCAAAATGAAGTGACTCAAAACCACGAAAATTTATTATTTCTTATGAGTCTAGAGTTTAGTTGGATTGTTCTGCTGATTTGGACCAGGACTGGCTGATCTTCACTGGACTCAATCATGGTTGGCTGTTAGATGGGCCAGGGGTCAGCTGGTCTAGGATGGCCTCAGCAGGGACAGTTTGTGTTCCTGTGGTCTCATCCTTCTCCAGGGGAATGTATGGTCCAGGCAGGGAGAACAGCAGTTGCAAAGACCCTGAGATGAGAGGAAGCTTGGATGTTTGAAGAAGAGCAGGGAGACCAGTATGGCTGAGGGCAGGGTGTAAGGGGAGGAGCAGCAGGAGATGAAATGAGAGAGGCAGTGTGTGGGGGGTGGGGAGACTATGATGAGTGCCTTGAAAGTACTACTGTACATATTTTTGCTTTTACTTTTATTATTGTTAGGCTTATATTCTACTATTACCCTGACTGATTCCAGTCTGGCTTCCATTCCATGGGAGAGGTTTTGTGTTTCACTGGCTGTGTCGATGTGGACTTTGCTTCTCCCCTCCCTCTGCTGACGTTTCCACACCTACATTGAGTGGTGCAGGATAGGCCAGCATCACTGGTCCAGAAATCACAAGCACTTGCTCTTAAAGCCCCATCCTCCAGGGCAGGAGCCTAAGGCCCATGGCCTGTGTTTATAAATAGAATTTTACTGGAATTTAGCAATGCCCATTCATCCACCTTTTGTCTATGTCTACTTTTGTACTGCCTTGGCAGAACTGAATAGTTGAGACAGAGACTGTATGGCCCACTAAATCTTAAATATTTATTATCTGCTCCTTGAGAAATAAAGTTAAACCTCCTGGAACTTACATGTGATGCTCTCCTGCTTTGAAGGGTGGGGAAGTTCAGGTCCGTGGAATTGCCTGTGGGCAAAGGCAGTGTAAGTGCATGCTGGTGCCACTGTGCTGTGGTTTCCAGTGTCTTTCCTTGCTCATCCTGGCCTTCCAGGGCTGATACACAGCCCTGCCCTAAGATACACGATACTCCTCATATCTTAGTCTGCTCAACTGCTCTAACAAAATATCATAGACTGGGGTCTTATACAGCTATATTTGTTTCTCACAGTTGTGGAAGTTTGGTAGTCCAAGATCAGGTGCCAGAGAGAGAGAGAGTCCTCCGGTCTCTTCCTCCTCTTATAAGACACTAATCCCATTATGGGGGCCCTGCCTTCATGACCTTATCTAAACCAAGTACCCCACAAAGGCCCACTTCCCATTACCATTGCATTAGGGTCTAGGGCTTCAACATATAGGATTTGGGGGAACACTACATTCTGCCCATAACAGCTAACATCTTTTTTTTAATTTTTTTTATTTTAAGATTTTATTTTTATTTATTTTTAGAGAGAGAGGGGAAGGGAGGGAGAAAGAGAGGGAGAGAAACAGCAATGTATGGTTGCCTCTCACATGGCCCTCACGGGGACCTGGCCCGCAACCCAGGCATGTGCCCTGACTAGGAATCGAACTGGGACCGCTTGGTTCCCAGCCCGCGCTCAATCCACTGAGCTACACCAGCCAGGGCAACAGCTAACATATTTTATCTTTCTACCTGTGCCACCCCTTGGAGCTAATGGGCAGCAGGGCAGGACAGGTGATAGTCAAGAGCATGGTCTCTGGAGTTAGTCATACCTAAGTTCAAGTTCCCTATAATCTGGAGGAAATCCTAGGACATAGTTTCCTCAGTAAAATAGCTAATGGTAATTCCTACTCTTTGTTGCAGGGAGGCCTTAGTGAGTATCGCTTGTATAAGCCTTTGTGGTTGGCAAATAATAAGGCTCCACTTAAAATGAACTAAAAAATGAGTTTCAGGAAACCCCTGTTTTTCCCTTTCTAGGAAAACCAGAAAGCCCTCTGGGAAATGGAGTGGGTGGAATCAGCAAGTCCATATTCAGCCCCTGTCTCAATAATTTCTGCAACTCTAGGCATGATAGTTGATTATAGAAAAGCAGGAAAAAATCAATTATTTCCAAGCTTACAGCCAATGAAATCTCAGAAGTGATCATTTCATCTTTACCGTGTCTGCCTGCATCACAAAGTGTACCTAACACAAGCTTGGTGAGGAGCTTGGGGCGAGAGAGGCTCGTAAAAATGACCAATGCAGATATTAATGAGTTAATCTGTGAACATGGTGTGGCTGCCTCCGAGGAGAAGCCTATCCGTCAGCGTCCAGGAACCCATTAAGAAGGAGGCCTCGTGAAAAGCACTGGGGACAGCGTGAGGATGTGGTTCGAATGAAGATGAATCGAGGAGCGTATTATTGATTTGCTTTGCCTGGAACAGCCGCTTTCTGTTTGGAAATGTGGAAAGCAAATTAATGAGTGAGTGAGCTGGCCTGGTGAACTGCACTGCACCAGGAGCCCTGGTGTTTAAGCCACACGTGTCAACAGGCTCCCTACAAACACGGGAAAGGCAAGGGGTTGCGGAGAAGGGTGGGGGGCTCCGCTTGTCATCTGAGAACTGAACCCAGAAAGGTTTTGGAAAGCAGTGGCAGGTGTCCTGGGGTCAGACAGATTCCTGATCCGGTGTTGCCTCTGCCTCCTGTGAGCCGCAGGGCCTCAAAACTGCATGTAATCTCTCTGAATTTGAGTTTCTTAACTGGTAGAAAGGAGTCAATAAGAGGACTCAGTTCCATCATGCATGCCCTATGTTGGCTCCTCCTTGTATGTGTGCTATGAGGTATTGGGCAAGTTTTATGGACTTCACATTTATCTTCCATCACACAGGGGTAACAATACACATGTCCTTGGGGCACACTGCTAAAAAATGGTAGCTTTTATAACTACTCAATGTTCAACAAATATTAAACAATTTTGTGCCAATTTCTGTTCTAGGTGCCTGGGGTAGAGCTGTGAACAGAACAGAGAAACTCCCTTCTTTCATAGAGTTTATTTTTATTTTTCCATGGATGTCCACACATGCCAGCACCATTTGTTAAAAGGCTGTCTTTCCTCCACCGACTTACTGTAAACCTCTGTCAACAGTCACTTGGTCACACGACGTGTGGCTATGTCAGTGGGTTCCCTGTTTTGTGTCATGGATTACGTGATGGTCCCTCTGTTAATAATACACTCTTGTGATTACTCAAACTCTATAGTAAGTCTTAAAAGTCAGTGGTATGATTCCTCCCACTTTATTTTTCCTTTACAAAAATCTTCAGATTCTTGTTTCTTTGCCTTTCCATATAAATTTTAGAATAAGCTTGCCCATATGTACAAAAACTATTGCTGGGGTTTTGATAGGCATTGCACTAAACTTGGGTATCAGTTTGGGGAAAACTGACATCTTTACAACATTGTGTCTTCCAGCCCATGAGCTCAGTATGTTTCTCCGTTTATTTAGATATGTGATTTCTTTCATCGGTGTTTTGTAGTCTTCAGCATACGATCCCTATAATATTTTGCTGGGTTTGTTTCTAGACATTTCATTTTTCTGAACAATTATGAATGGTATTTAATTTCAGTTTGTTCTTGCTCATTGCTAGTGTATAGAAATACAAGTGATCTTTGTGTTGATCCTGTATCCTATGCCCCTGCTGAATTCATTTCTGGTATGTGATTCCTCAGAATGTTTTACATGCTCGTAGGTAATCATGTCATCTGCAAATAGGGGCAGTTGTGTTGCTTCCTTTCTAATCCATACACTGAAAATTATTATTACAGCACAAGTCCTACACCCCAGCGCCTGAGGGGACCAGTCTGGTGGAGACTGTGGCAAACAGGAACCCAGTGCTGGTCAAAAGGGTCCACTGCTGCCTGGTTACGTAGATATTTAGATTGTTAGAAGAGATTTTCTGTCATTTAAATGTTGGTAAGTTATTCAAATATTGAAACACTTTTCAAGCCAAACAAAACACACCCGTGGGCTGGACTAAGTTCATACCCATCTGTAAACTGGCACAGAGTAGGTATTCCATGAACAGAAGCATCTGCTCCTACTGCCTGGTGTCCCAGGTGGGCAGAGCTGTAGGGATGTGCTGGGAAGTGCATCATGTTGGTTGTCCCTGGATTTCCAGGATGGACAAGAAGGCTCATGGGGATGAGGTTAAGCAGCAGCTGGAAAGCTTGTCTCTGATGATATATCACCAATACAGTGGTGTCTCAGGCAGGAGAGCTTGGGTGTGTGGCTGCAGAGTAATTGGTGACAAGGGTTGATGCTGACTGGATAGAGTCAGGACTGGACAGAACAAAATCTGGGAAAAATACAGCCCTGACTGGTGTGGCCCAGTGGATTGAGTGCTGGCTTGTGAACCAAAGGCTCACCAGTTCGATTCCCAGTCAGGGCACATGGGAATGGTCAGAAGTGACCATTTCATCTTTACTGTGTCTGCCTGCATCACAAAGTGTACCTAACACAAGCTTGGTGAGGAGCTTGGGGCGAGAGAGGCTCGTAAAAATGACCAATGCAGATATTAATGAGTTAATCTGTGAACACGGTGTGGCTGCCTCCAAGGAGAAGCCTATCCGTCAGCGTCCAGGAACCCATTCCTGGCCAGGTCCCCAGTAGGAGGCGCACAAGAGGCAACCACACGATGATGTTTCCCTCTCTCCCTCCCTTCCCTATCTCTAAAAATAAATAAATAGAATAATTAAAAAAAACCTGGGAAAATACAGAAAGGGTTGGGTCATCTGGGTACAAAATAGGAAATGTGGTAGGAGGGAATAAGTGAGTCTTGGGCATTTTGTATATGGTGCATATGATGCTGGGTGCTTCCCTTTCTCCCCTCCAGTTGTCCTCTCCCTCCCTCTCTCTCTCCTCCCTCTCCACACCGCTTCCTTCCTTCCTTCCTTCCTTCCTTCCTTCCTTCCTTCCTTCCTTCCTTCCTTCCTTCCTTCCTTCCATGCAGCATGTATTTACTCAAGGCTTCCTCTGTGCCAGACCCTGTGCTAGGCACTCACCTCTCACTTATTCCTTCCCCATTCTTATAACACTGGCAGCATTTCCTCAGTTTCATAAATGAGGGGACTGAATTTCAGGAGGTTGAGGGACTTGCCTGTGGCCCCAGGTCTGAATTTAAGGACTGTTCTCCTCACACCACACACGTCCTGATATTCCCAAAGGACACAGCAAATATCTCTGGTGTGTTCTGACACTCTTTGGTGCCAAGAGTTCCATTCTGGGCAGAGGAACGCAGCAGGGGCAGAACGAGGTGACTGCTGAACCCATGGACCAGGCAGACTGGGACTTGAGTTGTCTGTTCAGTGCCTGAAGGCATCAGCAGGAGGTTGACCCAGACCAACGTCCTTCTCTAAACCTTCTGGGAGAGACAAAGAGGAATCAGTGCCCTAAGTTTTGACTACATTTTGGTTCATGGTGTAATGGGGGTGAAGGAGGCCTGGGTATAAGGCCTCGGGACTCTTGGTCTGGGGACCTGGATGGGCAGGGCAGAGGTGCAGGTCGCATCTCCGTAGTCAGACTTGGACATGGAAGGTTGCCATTTGGAATCTGACACTGAGACTCTCTGGGGCTCCTACTACTTTTTCCTCTGATTTCAACCTGCTTCTTCCTGGGTGACTAAGCAAACAGTAGGAACTGAAGGGAGGAAAATGGCTTGAGGGAGAGACTATTAATCAGGACTCTATGGATGACAAGTGACAGAAACTCTGACTTTAACTTACATAAGCAAAACGAGTGGAATTATTGCTTTGCATAGCTAATAGCTCCTGGGGATCAGTCTGCTTCAGGCATAGCTGGATCTAGGAGCTTAAACAGTGCCTGCAGAATACATCTCCATCTGTTATTACTGCTTCTGCTGCACTGGTTTTCCTCAGGCTCTGTAACAGCTTCCAGCAACTGCAGGATCACATAGTTCTAACTTCAGTGGTCCTGTGGAAAAGATGATATTTGTCTTTGAGGTTCCAGCAGAAATCCCAGCTTTGTTCGTATATGATGTCTCTGAACCAGCCACTGGCCAGGAGGGCCATGGAATAAGCTGGGCAACCAGGCCTGAGTGACATGCCCTCCACTGGCTTTGGTGGCAAGGAGGAGGGCCACTTTGCCAGTTTCCATGAATCCCATAGACTGGGAGAGGAGGAAGTTGTTCTAGGGAAAATGGCTTGAGGTAGAGAATGTTGCTCCCTGGAGACAATGCATACTGGACACAATCTCTTCCCTCCTGGAGTTAAGGGGAATGTTGTCAGAGTCAGGCCTGCTAGGGATTGGGAGGCTGAAAATGCTCAGTGATCTGGGGGGATCTTTGCTGCTTTTCCCTTCCTGCTAGTTTTGGGGACCATGAGTGGCTCAGGACGTAACTATGTTGAGAAAGTCAGGAAATGGCAGAGAGAAAGCCTAGGCAGAAACTCAGAAAAATGCGTGGCTGGGTGGACCAGTCCAGGAGCTGGAAAAGTGTCGGTTTTTGTGGTATGAGCTGTCAAGGCCTCCTCCAGGCATATTTGATACTCAGCCTGGGTCAGCAAGACTCATTCTAGCTCTGTCCACTGGTGAGACGACGCTGCTGATGTGTGGTTGGGCTTGGAGGAGTATGCCACAGTCCTAGAATCCAACACCTCCTTCTGGATGCAGCGAGAGACTCAGAGGACCCTCCCTGGGCAGGTGAGCTGCTGTATCCTACCGCATGATGGTGGACACACCATGGTGAGAGGCACAGTGGTGGACTCTAGTCTGGTTTCCAACACAATGACAGCCCATCACTGGCAAAGAAGTGATATTAATAGCCTTTTTATTCCATCTCTTTTTCTTTCTGCCTGAGTGTCTGTATGGACAATTAGAAAAAGACAATTTAATGCTGAAGAGATTAATTGCATTTTCCAAACAGCTTGAAACACTCTACAGGCTCTTTCTCTGTCAATATAACAGATGAGAGTGCTCAGAAATGAACACTGTTGACTGTTGACAGAATCATCTCTGGCTGTGGGTCAACTGTGATATATTTATTTTTTTGGAGAGGCGGTGGGGGGTGTGTGGAGAGCAGGGTGTGGAGCTGACAAATGTGGCTGTCCTGAGGAGGGACATCTTTGAAGCATACTGCCTGTGGGTCGCTGGCTCCTAGTTCTACCTTTAGCAAAGCTAGCTACTCACTGTTGGGAGTTCACCATGTGCCAGTAGGCAGAATACATTATTTTTAATGTTCACATTTATGTAAAGAAAGTGTTAGCATCTTCATTTCACAGATGAGCAAACTGAGGCACAGAGTTGGGAAGTTGTTTAAACTCACCCAGCTAAAATTCACGCTGTTTCCTAGCTTCCCACACCAAACTCTGAGGACTCTGGGTTCTTAGAGGGAATCCCATGCCCCCAAACTGTGCATTAGGTCTTGGGAGGCAAATAAGTGTGTCTTGTTAAGATCCCAGGCCCTGGAGTTGGCTTTTCAGGCTTTAAATTTTGGCTCTGATACTACCTGGAGTATTTTCGATAATCCATGTCACCTCTCTGAACCTCAGTTTCTTCACATATAAGATGCACTTTCCTAGAATTGTTGTGGGAATTAAAGGAGATAATGTATGTGAGCACTTCACACACAGTCGAACTTAACCAGGGTTACGATTCATTACTCCTGAGTGGGAGGGACTGATGGGGGCAGGATGGGACTTCCAGGGCAGGAGAGCAGAGTGGGAGCAGGAGAGGGACTGTGGTGGTTCCGATTGCTGTTCAGAAAACATTCACAGCTCATCCTTGATGTCAAGATTGGTCATGGACTTGTTTTGGCCAATGGAATTTAAGCTGAAGGGACAAGGTGGGAGTTCTGAGCCCAGGTTTTAAGAGGCAGCCGCTCTGGAAGCCTCTGACTTATACTATGGGAAACGCATTCTCTGATAATTGCGCCACCTTAAGCTTGGGTCTCCATGGGAGACTCATGGAGTAGACCTGCCTGAGTTAGCCTGCAGCCCTGTCAGTGAGACAACAGATGATTTTAAGCCACTGACTTAGGCGAGGCTTGTTACCCAGTGTTTCCATGGCAGCAGCTAACTGGTTCACAAAAAGAAGACAAGCTTAGTGGAGAGATGACTTGTCTTCTTGGTGTCTTTTAGGAAAGCTACCCCTCTCCCAATCTTGCTTCATGTAGCCACTGCACTAGCCTTCTAACCAGTTTTCCCTGATCCCACCTTTGCCCCCTACAGTCTGTTTACCATCAACAGAAAGAGTGAGCCTTTAAAACCTAGGTCAACTCAGGTCACTCCCTCACTGATATCCCTCCTATGGTTTGCCATGGTGTTTAGAATAAAACCCCAGCTCCTTACCATGGTCCTTAGGACCCTACATGATTTGGCCTTTGGCTGACTCCAAGACCTTATTTCCTTCTCCTGCTCCCCAGTACTACTGTTTAAAAATTACAGGGGACCCGAGGAGGAGGTAAAACCAGCAGGGGAAGATCATGGTGGGATTCCTTTGGTCATTTAATGATGTTAAGACTGTCACTTTATGATCTATCCCTGAGCTAGTTTCTTCACATCTTGCCATAGGAGGATGTACCCAGGAGCCCCACATCCTTTATTTCAGATCTCTGGCATTTCTCAAGTCCTGCTCCTAACTTCCTTGGCCTGGGTCATCTCCAGGAGGAGGAGTCTGGTGGATTCACTCTTCTGGCAGTGACAGGCAGTGTGGGGACCCAGGGTTGCTTAATGGTATCCTATGGCTCCCATCACCACAGGATAATGAACTGGGCCCAGAGAGGACCCCTCCCATTCCCCTTGGGAACTTCAGGGTGGTGCAGTTTCACCCAGGAGGCAGAGTCCTGGACAGGGTCCAGGGTTCCAAGACTCTGTCCATCTCCCTTTCTCTCAGGCCACAATAAGCCGCTCCTGGTTCTATCCAGTCTGGGAGGTTGCTTTGATTATTTATGATGCTATCACTTATTAATCATTATCTTTAGAATAAGATAAAGACAATGGGCTTTGAGCCCTTTTGCGCTGGCAGACAGTGGTCCCTCAGCCTTGTCCTCTGGCCACATAGACAGATGGAACCTCCCGCTCATCTTCATCAGGCTTCAACACGCATCTCCTTTGGAGACTGTCAGCTCCAATGTTACAATCACAGCAATATTAGAATAACAACTTAAAACCAATCATTTTTATGGGGATGCACACAGTATAAAAAGACCTGCCTATCTGAGGACACATATAACATCAACAGCTATTGCCTCATAAAACTGTCAGTTAGAGAAACATCCTGGGACTGCTTGGACACTAGCGCCCGAGCTTAGCCGGAGAGTGGGAGAGAGAAGACTGTGCAAATCATTTTTCACAGAGGTCTGGAAAAAAATGTGAGAGATGGGTTCCACAGAGAGTCAGTGGACTGAGTTAAGTGGCTCAGGCCTGGCCCTGAGTGGTACCTGGTGACATACGTCTCCTGAAATTATGGAGGAGGCTGAGGAAGGGGCCTGGGCATGGGGATCCCAGCACACTGGGCCTTGCCAACTGCCTTGGTTCCCATTCTAGGTTCCATTTCCCTGGTTAAACCCTTAGATGAAGTTTTGTATGTAAGCTTTTTATTATGAAGAAGCATTCCCAGGAAAAATCAATAGGGGAGTGAGGAAGTGAGATGGAAGGATGATGTTAAGGCTGTCCAGACAAGGGTGGAATCGAGGAAGGTGAGCCCCTTGAAGTAAACCCTGGGCTCAGTTCCACAGGGACCACTGGGGACAGTGTAGGTGATACCTCTTCATTGGATCAGTCCTAGGGAAAGGCAGCTGGATTGTTTATTCCCCTGCAACCATTCACTAGTCAGGGACTGCCAAGGGGCTAAGGATATATAAACCCCCAGCCATTGCTGACTCTTAAGGCACATGGGCAAATTGGGGGAGGCAGTCCTTCAGTAGAGGCAGGTGCAGGTGCTGGTGTAGGGTTGAAAGCAATTTGAGAGCTGGTGGAAATGGTAAAGGGGGCTGAAAGTATACAACAGAGGGCTGATAGCACCTGTGACACATCCCTGGGCAATGCTTGCATCCAATGTCAATGCTGGGTCTCTGTGCTTCAACTCTACTTGGGGTTGGGTGGAGGTAGACAGAGCTGTGAGTCCCTGGGCTGACAGACCCTTGACTCCTGTCACTGGGGAAGAGTTTCCTACCTCTAAAGAGCCTTGTGTTTCTGGTTCCCCATGAGCCTCTGGATAAGTGATGAACATCTTAAGAGGGAAATCCTCATGAGGAAAAGTTTACCAACTCACAGGACCAGCTCTTTTGCCTGCTGCATTTCATCTCCAAAGTCTTGGGATCAAGTCAAAAAAACACTTGACTGGACAGACACTGAAACCAAGAAGCATAAGTGTAGCAGCAGCTCTTCTGGAAACCAAGCAACCAGCACAACCGAAGCCTTGACTTGTGAGATGGGGTTGGGGTTTGGGAGCAGCTCTTGCAGGGTCTCTGTTATTCTATATGGTGATTTGTGTAAATTAGAGCAAGTGGCCCCTGCTGAGCAGATGCGGCTCTTGCTAACACATGGCTTGGTTCCTCAAAGTCAGTTTTCTTATAGAAAAGATGTCTTTTTGGACAGATTCAGTTAAGTGCCAGAGCACAGCATAGGTGAGGGGAGTGAGAGGTGGACTTCAGCCCTCATTCACCTCATCTTGTGGGTTTCATTGTGTTGTGCGCACCCTGCCCAACTGTACACAACAGCCTTGAACTTGTAGCTGACTGTGTGCCGAGCATTACTAGCAAGGAAATGCAGATTACTCACTTAATGAGGGTAGGGGCCAGGCCAGAACGATTAACCACTGTGTCCCCTGGCACTAAATATGTTTGGTACAAAATAGACATTCAACAAATACTTGTTGAAGAAATGAATGAATGATTTTTAAACATCTTACCGATTGTGTGGAATATCACAGTCAAAAATGCTTGCCAAGCAAATAGATGACTTCTGTCAAATCTCTTGTGAGCTTCTGTGGCGCCGCAAAGGGAGAGGGAGTTCAGCACACAGTCTTGAGCAAACTGCCTGGATTCAAATCCAAGGCTTTACTGATTAGCTGTGTGATCTTGCGCAAGTCCCTTCCACTCTCTGTGCTTGTTTTTTCATCTTTAAAATGGGGATAATAAGATCTACTTTCATAGGGCTGTTATGAGGACTAAAAGAGTTTTAATGCATGAACTACTCAGCACAGTGCTTGGCATATGGTAACTCCTCAATAAATGTTAGCCATTTATTATTACCGCCATCGTCAGTGACAGCCCCTCGGTGCTCTGTGCTGGCCTGACTTCCTCGGGGAGCCAGGTTGCCTTCTGGGTGTCATATTCTAAAAGAGATGATGACAGCTGCTTTGACTATGAGCCCTACAGTAACTTCTCAATAAATACTTGTCAAATGAACAAAGTCCTATAAAAATCCCAGAAAAATTGTTCAAAGAAGAGGTAATTTAGTATGTGTAAGATAATTTTTAGTAAGCTGTTCATCTGTTCTCTTTCCATTCTATTCATTGTGGCATAAACTCTATGCCTAGAACACTTGACTAATTAAAGACGCTCCCAATAGCCCCTCAGTGATTGGAGGAGAAAGACCTACAGCCCCAGGGATGATCTCTTACTGGATTTACCCAATTTGTATAACACATTTCTCCAGTGATTGGTTCAGAGATGGGCATGTGACCCATTTTGGGCCAATGAGATGAGAGAGAATGTTGGTTGGAGGTTTCTGGAAGGAGCTATCTGGAGATCCTCGTGAGGAAGCCTCTGAGAGCATCCAAAGGTCACTTTGTCTCCACAAGGGGGTCCAGTGGTGGTTTAGAGCAACCTCTAGAAGGCAGGGAAGACAGTGGGCTGTCTCGGATGGCATCGCTGAGCTAGGAAACTGCTCCCCCTCTGGCCTTGTTGGTCACAGGACCCAGTGCAGTCCTGTCAGTGCTTTAACTAGTTTGAGTCAGGTTTCTGGTACCTGCTGGAGGTTCCTAGCTCATATGCTGGTTCCTTATCTAGACTTTTTCCAGTCTATCCCTTATGGGGTGAACTTTATACCTTGAATTCTTCTGAGCTCTGTATGTTGAAGCTTTAAAGCCTCATTTCTTGCATCTTATTTCTTCCTCTGAATTACGTGTCCCCTGAGTCAAGTGTATGATTAAATTGAAGGGCTGGGGCTGGAGGGGTGAAAAAGGGTTCCAGGAAATTGAGGGGAAAAACATGGGTTAAGATCTCAAAATGTTAGCTACTGCACAATATGTGTGCACAGCACTAAGAATTTTACCAGCATTGTTTGATTTAATTTTTCCAATCTCCTGACAAGTTACTAGGATTCTCCCTGTTTACAGATGAGGAGACCGATGCCCTGGATGGTTGTCTCTTGCTGAAAGTGTGCCAGGTGGCCTTGTTTTTTGTTGAACCCAGCTGGGTGTGCAGCTGCTAGCCCAGGCAGCTGCTGTGGCTGAGCCTGGGCGAGAGCACCAGCTAAGAAGCAGGCAGGCACTGAAGGTCCCTGGAGGAAGTGCACACTGAGTAATTTTATTGACAATTTAATCTGTAAAGATTGGCCAATATATGTATTTAAGGCAACTGCCAAGTTTCCTTTCATCTCTGAAGAGATTTCAAACAAAGGGGGATAGTCTAATGGGCTGAACACCAAACAGGTCAATTAGGTCAAGGAAGTAGGGCTAGGTGCCAGGTGGTGGTGTGAAGAGGCAGCAAGGCTGGGGGTAACTTGCTCCCATCCCGTGTGGTGGAAGCAGCTTGGACTTTGCAGTCAGACTGCCTTACTGATCAATGCCTGCCCCCACCCCCACTCATAGCTATGTGACTCCAGGCAAGCGCCACATCCTTCTGAGTCTGTTTCCTTAACTGCATAATGCAGACAGTCCATCTACCAGCTGAGGCTGCTGCCTGGATTAAATGGAACGATGTCCAGATTTTCCTCATGTGGTACATTCTCCAGAGCCTTTGTCATCTGTTCTATCATCCAAACAAATATGGGTTTGTGCATAAAAATTGGGGAAACCTGCCTAAACTGAACTCAATATTCATGGTTTTCCACCAGCCTATAGCGCTTGGTGCTAGTCTTTCCTAACCCTTTGGGTGACCTTTGTTGAATGACATGGTAGAAATCACTTAAGAGTCACCCGCTCACTTGCCAATAGCCTCAGTTACTTAATGTCCTTGTCTTTCTGTTGTACCCTGAATCAGTGATCGATGGTCATTATAATGCTGCACAAAAAGCCAACCCAGAGTTAGTGACATAAATCAACAACCCTTTATGATTTCTATGAATCTGTAGATCACTTGGGAGGTTGGCCTTTCTGGGCTGGCTTGGCTGCTCATGCACCTGTGGTTAGCTGCTGGGTTAGCCGAGGGCTGACTGATCTGGGGTGGCCTCTGTTGGCTGGGGCGTGTCCTCAAGGCAGAAGCAGAGCAGCATAAGAGGAAGCAGAAGTGCACTGCACTTTCAGAAGCCTCAGCTTGCACTTAGTTTGTTGCAATCCCAGCAGTCAAAGCAAATCCAGTGGTCAGTCCTGAAGATGGTGGGAGGGCGTTGCCAAAAGGCATGGATAGAGGGAGGCAGGAATAAGAGAGGACATTAGACCAATCAACCTACCACATACCCTTCTGGAAAACACCAACTGCAGACCTCTAACTTCCACTCTTATTTGTGTTGTGCAGGCAGCCAGGGAATCTCACTGAAGCCCTTAGTAGGATGCTGTTACAATTCGTGGTTTCCAGTCTCAGTAGAAATCCCTAACCTCTTACTTTCCTGTTCCTCATAACAGATGCCACCTTCTTCCACCCCACACCTCACCATTTCCTCCCTCCCTCCTAGCAAGTGGTCTTATCTCCTAGTTCACAGAGGTAACAGAAATTATCAGAAGAAAAGTCTTCAATTTCCTATCTCCTTTCATTCATTTTTTCAAGTATATTTTATTGAAGATGCTACTACAGTTGTCCCATTCTTTCTTCCCTTTCTCCCCCTCCTCCCTGTACCCCCTTTCCCTCAAGCGTTCCCCACTCTCTTAATTCATGCTCATGGGTTGTACATATAAGTTCTTTGGCTTCTCTATTTCCTATACTATTCTTAACATCCCGCTGTCTATTTTGTACCTATCAATTATGCTTTTTATTCCCTGTACCTCTTCCCCCATTCTCCCTCCTCCCCCTTCCCACTGATAACCCTCCATGTGATCCTTACTTCTGTGATTCTGTTCTCATTCTAGCTGTTTGCTTAGTTTGTTTCTGTTTTTTATTTTTTTAGGTTCAGTTGTTGATGGTTGTGAGTTTGTTGCCATTTTACTGTTCTTAGTTTTGATCTTCGTTTTCTCAGATAAGTCCTTTTAACATTTGATATAATAAAGGGTTGGTGATGATGACCTCCTTTAACTTGACCTTATCAGGGAAGTGCTTTATCTGCCCTTCCACTCTAAACGATAGCTTTGCTGGATAGAGTAATCTTGGTTGTAGGTCCTTGCTTTTCATCACTTTGAATACTTTTCTGCCCCTTCTTGCCTGTAATGTTTCTTTTGAGAAATCAGCTGGCAGTCTTATGGGAACTCCTTTGTAGGAAACTCTTTCCTTTTTTCTTGCTGCTTTTAAGATTCTTCATTATCTTTAATCTTGGATAATTTAATTATGATGTGCCCTGGTGTGTTTCTCTTTGGGTCCAATTTCTTTGGGATTCTCTGAGTGTTTTGGACTTGTATGTCTATTTCATTTGCCTGATTGGGGAAGTTTTCTTTCATTATTTTTTCAAATAAGTTTTCAATTTCTTGCTCTTCCTCTTCTCCTCTGGCACCCCTATGATTCAGATGTTGGCATTTAAAGTTGTCCCATAGGTTCCTAAGTCTCTCCTCGTTTTTTTTTTTTTTTTTTTTTTTTTTTTTTTTTTTTTTTTTTTTTTTTTTTTTTTTTTTTTTTTTTTTTTTTTTTTTT
>PVJI01025906.1:0-19752 GCA_004026765.1 Micronycteris hirsuta
ACAACCAAGAATAATCTATCCAGCAAAACTGTCATTTAGAATGGAAGGGCAGATAAAGTGCTTCTCAGATAAGGTCAAGTTCAAGGAGTACATCATCATGCAGCCTTTACTATATGAAATGTTAAGGGGTTTTATATAAGGACTCATGAGAGAAGGCACCAAGGCCAGATCAGCTACCAGGGAACTCAGATCAGCCACAGGCAAGACACTTGTGAGGTAAGCAAGCAAAATACAACCAGAGAAACAAATTATAACCAGAGACATTGAAATTTAGAACAATCTGGCAGTAACTAGAGGGGAGGGGGAAGGGGATAATGGGGACAAGGGTATTCAGGAACTGCTATAAAGGACACATGGACAAAACCAAGGGGGAGGGTGGAAGCAAGGGAGGGAGGTGGGTTTGCCTGGGATTGGGGGCGGGGGGTAAATTCAGACAACTGTAGGTGAACAACAATAAAATAATTAAAAAAAATAAGGGTGTGGAGAAAGAGACTTTTCCATATTTTTTCTCCTGGAAATTAGAATACATATTATTTTCCCTTTTATGGAAAAATAAGGAGTAGGGAGTAATTGTCCCGTGTGTGTACAAATTCTTCTGTTTTCTGTTCTCAGACTCTCAAGTTTAACCATCAATGATCTGTGAAGGGCTTACCTCATCCCCCAGGGAGGGGATAAGCTTGAGGACCCTCCTCTCCCTTATTCATTAGGCTCTTCTCCAAATACCAACTACAGCTGCACTGGGGCCAATTTAGCTTTTTCTATGAAGGAAATGAATTGAGTAAGAAAGAATACTGCATCAAGTAAATATTCCCAAAGTCCACTGTAATTTAGGCTAAAACTTTACTCCCCATGGTGTTTACTATTCTAATTTGGGTCCAGTTCCAGTGATCATCATAGTCCACTAAAGATTACATAATAAAACCAAATAGAATCATAGCTATTCTCTAAAAATACATTATGAATAATATAAGAGTGACCCAAATTCGAATATAAATATTCTCTCATTGTGAAGTTCTCAGGAAGAAATTAAGGTGCCAATGTTAAGTCATCCTGGCTTTTAAATTAAAATCAATCAATCAATATTAGAATATATTTTCCTCAAGAACGTTCTCTATCCTCTAGAAAAGACCTGGCTCGTCGGGTTGTAGTCTGCGCTGTGTTCCATGGCAATGACTACAGTCCCTTCAAGACATCAGAAGTTAAATTCTTTTGCCCACAGACTCCATTACTAAGAACATACAAAGAGTTAATAGAATGCATAAAAGTATTAGACTCCCAGTGAGGGGGGGAGGACCTAATCCTAGCTCTGAAGTGATTATCCCCAGGAAAAACTAAAAAGGCGTGTCCTCAGTAAGCAGTACATATATTGTCCCAAAGGTCATAGCAGAGGCTCAGTGCTATCTAAAGAAAAAGGGAAATGAATACAGAAAACCTTAATTTCTGCGACATCTAACTCCCAGCTCACCAGCATCACTTGTTCATGGTCCGTCACAAGGAGATTATTTTTAACAAGTGTGAAGGGGGGGTGGGGATCCACTTTTCAATTCTCTATTCTCAGTCAGAAAGTGGGAGTAACTCCTGGCAATATTTTAAAAACTCCAGTGGTCTCAGACTCAGTCACAAGGTCTTACTGAAGTTCTTTCAGTCCCATTCAACATACTAAAACCTTTTCATTTTATTTCCTATCCCCACCCACCCCTAGGAGCTACACTGAAAGATGGGATTTGTCTAGGCGGCCAACCTGTTCCACAGAGTCCATTGCCACTCAATCTGCAATGCCCAAGGCCTTTGAGACTTGCCTATTAGGAAAGCTTCCTTTTATACCCCAACTTGGTTCCTGCTGAAACATTACCCTCCACAGGCCCTGCCTTTCTGCAGCTTTTGAATATTCTAGACTTTGAGCAACACTCCTTTATATTTTTCTGTTTTATTTCCATATAATGTTCTCCTACTGCAAGAAGGATCCAAGTATTTTAACTTGCTCCTAAAATTGATTCTTTTCCTTCTCTTCTATATGTATGGCTAGTCACGAGATTTGAGTGTCTGCTTTGTTTTTAATTTATCTTCATTTTTAAGCCCAATTATATGCTCTTGTGACATAATTTTCTCTAGACTTTGTCTTGTCCTCTCATGAGAAATATAGTCAGTGAGTTCCAGTACTGCCCAAAACATCCACTGTTCAAACAGACCTTGTCCAGCTTAGCCTCCTGGGTTAAATCACCCCAGTGACTGTTCCATAGAACAAGTGTCAGCGTAGGCTGGATTAGATCTAGTATTGTTTTTCTCTTTCAAAGTACATTGTCTCCAACGCACTTCCCTTCGAGCCTTTACGTCATGAGTTTCATTCCCCTGGGAGAGAGGCAATATCTTTATCCCCAGGTACAATAATTATTCACCCTGACAGTCAGTACTTCATTTTTTCAATCATACCCTTTCAAATCTATCCAAGTGTTCTGTACCCATATGGCTAGTTTTCATTAAAGACTCCATATTTACAACTTCGAGAGAACATCTTATCAAGAGTTTGTTATATCTGGGATCCCTCAGTATAACAATTTCATTACACTCTCTGTGATCCTGCTACTATGCTATAGCTATAATTCTTTAGGCTCCAATCACCCTCTCTAATCCTAGAGTAACTGGGAAAAAATCCCTCTTTTATAATCCCACTTTCCAGAGCAATTAAGTTGGGGGCTTATTTTCTTTGATTTGTCATATCTAATTAGGCAGACCTCTAAGATTTCAATCATTCTCTTAAGACCATGTCTCTCTCCCTCCAATTTAATTTGCCTGTTCTACTTTATTTTTCTCTTAATTTTCCCAAAATCTGTGTTCTAATAATAAAACCAAAGCATATTTTAAAACCAAGATATTCTTGAATTCCATATAAAGCCATTGCAGAGAGTGTTTAAAGTACAAACTATTTTAATTTCCTCTTTAGATTTTTGCGCTCTTCACTTTATACTAAGAGTATCTATTCTTTTTGTTCTTTAGTAAATTTATCTAAACTTCCAAGGGTACAACTAGAATCTAGGTCTCTGAAATCAAAAACCATTGTCAGAGTTGATATAATTAGTATTTTTAGAACCCATGTGAGCCATGAAGTGGGATGGGAGTACTCTCAGTGCACAGTCCACGGGATTCTCAGCAGTTAGCTCCTCCACAGTTTCCTCCCTTGGCGCTGAATGCAGTCACATAAATAGGAATGCAATCGGGGGCAGCTGATCAAGCACTGCATTTGTATGCCACGCATAAAATTTATGCTAGTTATTTGTAGCCTAAATGGACTTAGCTGCCTTTGCAAACCCTATCCTGGGTGAGAAACACAATAAAAACAGCACAATTATTCCACCCACCAACGCTTAGTAAGCATGCATGCTGGAGCTCTGTCTGTTTTGATGTGAACCTTAATGAAAAGTAAAAGTTCTTTTTTTCTAGGATTGGAATAAGCAATAGACCTGAGATGCCTAGAGTTTTAGCCCTCTATTCAACTAAGCAATAAACACCAGGAGAAGATTTATGGGTTACTTGTACCCAGTTCTGGAGAGATCAGAATAAACGTTAAGTGTTGCAAAGATACACTAGTTCCTCATAAACCTCTAATATCCAAGTGATAAGTGATTTTTACCCACTGAGCTATACCAATTATTCTTTCATAAAAATATATTCCATTCCCCACAAGGGTTATTTGAAAATAATAATTTTTTATCAAATGATACCTTAAGGGAGTGAAAATATCAATATTAGTTATACACTGGGGAAAAACATCTGAAACATAAAAATTCAATAATTAATTCAAGAATACATATTAGAACTCCAGCAAAACAATAAGAACAGAACAAATAACTCGATGGGAAAATCAGACAAAGGACATAAACAGAGGTTCCACTGAAGAAGAAACACATGTGGTCAATGCATTGAAGAGTTGCTTAATCTCCTTAATAATACATTGCAAATCCAAGCCACAATAAGGTATCATTTTACTTAACTCAATAAGCAAAAATCAAGAAATCTAACCAAACAAGTATGAGAGCATATGGGAATTAATAAGATTTTTTTATGGAGTAATGTCCGCAACATGGCAGAATAAAAGGTCCCCAGCCCACATTCTCCCACAGAAATAAACATTTGCAGCTATCTTGTGGACAAGGAGCCTTTATGGAAGCTTTGGGACCCCAAAAAGAGGTTTTGAACCCTTAATGGAGCCCGAGACTGCACATGGATGCGTTGACAAGGTAGGCCCAGCTCTGGCAGCAGACCCACACTGACTGAGGCCCTGCTGCAGACAAGGCACAGCCCCATCTCCCTGTGGAATGAGATGTGGGCCCACCTGTCCACAGTCCTGCCCCTTCTGCCAAGAGACCTATTAGTATCTGTCAGTACTGCTAGTAACAAAACTACTGGCCTTGGACGTGACTGCTATCCCTGAGCAGCTCTGTAACCCAGCCCAGCCCTGTTTTACCACAGTCCAGAGTCAGTCCTTCCTGCCCAGGGACTCACCCAGGGACCAGCCTGGTGACCTAGCAAGCATGTGCTCAGTGACCCAGTGGAAACTACATCCCCCTGGCCTATGGTAACAGGGCTGCAAACACAGGGTCATATTTTTAAAATGTTAACATATACATATTATAAATCCAGAAATTCCACTTTATAAATAGAACCAGTAAATATCTTATCAATATATACAAAGTAGGATGTCAACATTTTTCATAGCAGAATTTCTCATTATATCAAACATAAAAACAAACGTGAAATGCTCACAACAGGTGAATATATGAATTGCAGCAAATTTGCAGTAGCATATGCAGTAGTGAAAACAGGTAAGCTCTAGCTGATGAAAAAATAAAAATCTAGTATAATAATTTTGACTGAAATAAATCTCAGAGGACTATAGACAACATACTTTTGGGAGGTCAGTGCTATGGAATAAAATTTTTTTAAACTAAAATTAAGTAATATATAGGAATATTAGTGTAAATGAAAGTACTTATATCAACAGGAGAAAAAGAAAGCTATGATAGAGGAATAACACAAGTTAGAGTTAATGTTCTGATTTTTAGGTTAGATTTTTAGGTAGTTTATGGATATTAATTTATTGTAAAATAATCTTAATTATGAAACAAATAGAAAATGACCATGATAAATGAATAATAAAAGTACACCATGATCAAGGATCCTGAGTAATTCAATCTTGTGTATCTAAAGAACAGAGAAAGAATTATATACCTATTTATGCATAGGTAATGTTTGTACACAATAATAAATTATTTACAATAAGCAATAACTTTTGCTTTCATTTATAATTTTCTGAAAACTGGAAATTAGATGTTTTATTTATTTTTTCATTTATTTTTATTGTATTTTTTTCATAACTATTTATCTTCCACCTCCATTGACTCCCCTCCTGCTGCAATCACCACACTTGTCCATGTCGTTAAGTTCTTTCTCTTTTTTTCCGTGTTTTGCTTGATCCCTCCAGGAAATTATATGTTTTAATTATTTAAAAGTTGATTATTCATAGACTTTCAGTCAGCCTTATACAATGTTCAACACTATCTTGGCAACAGAAAAACTCCATAATTGTCAATTATATTCTACACTACAAATATTTGATAAGGAAATAAAAATTATATCACTCGAACTTCCAGAAGAAACACATGTGATATTAGATGAAATAATCCTGGTATTAAATGACTTATTGAAAAGATATAGCATACTGTATCTTCCTTATTACCAAAAAATTCTACATAATTTCTAGCTGCAAATTTTGAAAGGAACATATTAAAAATACTGTTAAAATATTTTTTGCTATGTCGTACCTCTGCATCACTAGTAACAATGAGAAAAATACACACAGTAGATTTGTTCCCCCAAACTGTTGATGTTAGAAAAATGAAAACTTCAGAAGTACATAAAAATGGGAGAAATTTCAAAGATAAAATTTGAGAGGTTTACTTCTAATAATGGATGACCAGAAAATTTGAACTAGTTTTCTTGCTAAAAGAAAACAGAAACTTTGGACAAAATAAAACAAAATGTATGTAATGGCATCAAGGAACTCCTAAGGCAGTGAAGACTTTATGTGAACAAGATCCAGATTGGTAACTTGGACTTTGAGGGCTGCTTTTGTACTAAGGAGGCTTGTCCATTTTAATAGAAAACCTGAGATGGTAAGCAGAAGTTGCAGTGAATTTATGAGGCTAAGAGGACAAAATTGGAAATCAGGAGTCTACCAAGAGCTGAGAGGGGAAGAGTGATCTGTTAAACCACCTAAATGATGAGCCGGAACTACAAAGTTTGATGTCCTGAGAATAAATAGGAATCAGAAATAAGACAACGTTCATACTGACTGAAGCTCAGCATTTAGTTGCTTTAACACCTGACTGTATGAAAAGGATCTGTAATTGCTAGCGTCCCCAACTATATTCTAGAAACAAATATACTCTCACAGAAGATAACATCATCATAATCCTCAAACTAGATCTATAATTTTTGATATGTAATATCCAGCCCTTGATCAAAAATAAATAGGAAATATAGGTGATATTGTGTGTCTAAGTAACTTTAGGCAACACAATGTTTCTAAGAGCCAAGAGAAATATTTGGACTATTATATTTCCTTTATATTTGATAGCCTTTTATTCATTGATGTATCTTAAGAATCCTTGTATTTCTCAAAAAAAAAAAGCACATCTTTTTCTACTTCTTATGTTCTTTTATTGCATCCCACAAAGAGTGACTTAAATAAGATCTATGATGCTATGTGCTGTTGACATCTCAGTTGAAGATCAGTGTTGCTAATGGCTGGGAAAGAATCACAAGAGATGAGTGGTAACTCACGTTCTTTAAGCCAACAACAATTTGAAAATAGCACTGAATCAGAATCAGGAAACCAAGTTCTATTTCTGGCTTTGTTTCTAAGTAACTTCTAGCAAGTTTCTCAGCCTTTCTTGGCACATTTCCTCTTCTGTTAAAGGATCTCTTCAGTCCCTTCAAATTCAAATATTCTATGACATAATGCAGATCAATGCAAACTTTTTAACAAAACATATGCAATGTATATTCTAGAGTATCTTCCTTCGAACTTTTCATTTAAGGTTATATCCTTCAATTCTAAAATATAAACTTGACATAGATATCGAGCAAATGCCAACAATAGAGTCTATGACCATCATAGTCTCCATTATTTTCTACATAACTGCCTGAATACATAAGTAATATACACTTGTTGTTCACTGGTACTTCCTACTAAGTTCCGAAGGTCTTTGAAATCTACACTTTTGAAATCACTCTCCTCTTTCTGTCACCATGTCAATAGAAGAGCATTTATATTAATTCTAAAAACCTGTTATTTATATCTTTAATGTTTCATTGAAACTTAATGTTTAACATGAGAATCATATCATATCATTTTTTAAATCACCTGAATAGGTGTTTACACTATACTAGTGACATCTAATTATTAAACTTGAAATTCAAAAATGTCTGTATTTGGCAGATATTTTCAGAGCTATAACATTACATGGATTGCTTATAAAATATTTACTTAAGTTGAATTGCTTATAAATTATAATTCCACACAATCTGGGAAAAAATAGAAATATCATTTTGAAAGATTTTCCTTAAAAAGCCATTCATTATGTAACAGTTTCAGTGTGTTTCCTTGACAACATCATTGCTAAGAATGTCTCCTGAGGCAATGAAGAGTCTGGTAAATGATTGACATCTATTTTAAAATAGAATGTGAACATGCCATGTGTAGTTAAACATGACACTACACTCACACAACCAAGTATAAGCGCCAACATACTAGTTAAAGCTATGTTAAAGTTTATTCAAAAATATAAAACTCAATCTGAAACTTTGAAAATTAAATAAAATAATAAAGTAAATTCAGAGTAAACAGATGTACTGATGTCACAGGTATTTTAAAAGTAATTGATTTAGTCCTGGCTGGTGTAGCTCAGTGGATTGCTGGTCTGTGAACCAAAGGGTCACTGGTTGGATTCCCAGTCAGGGCACATGCCTGGGTCGTGGGCCAGGTCAGGTCTCCTGTAGAGGGGGCGCAAGCAGCAACCACACATTGACGTTTCTCTCCCTCTCTTCCTCCCTTCCCCTCTGTCTAAAATAAATAAAATCTTAAAAAAAAAAAAGATAATTGATTTAGACCCCAACCTTTTCCAAATGGTGACACAATTGTCTTAGGAATCATTGTCTAAACTTAGGAATCATTGAGGTGTTCATTTATTCATTACTGAGCTATGAACTATACTAGGTTCTGAACTTTAATTGGAAAGACTCCTTGGAAAGTAATAACTAGAGAAAGCAACATCTACTCTGAGTGGTAAATAGCGAAAATCAACATTCTGTCTTCATCTCATATTTAACATATTAAGACATGGAGATACTTCAAAAGATTACTTAGTCCCTTCTCCTGCCACAGGGTGGAACTAACAACCATCTGTTTTCTAGATAACTTCCCCAAAAGAATTTCTCTAATGCTATTAACTTAATATTTAATTTAGCATATGTGGTTGATGTTCCATTTTGGAGTCATAAAAAAAAAAAACAGCTGAACTTTCCAAGTGCAGGAGGAAATGTAGTAATAATATATTTTTTCTTTAGATAATTTTTAAAAGCATATTCATGCTTACTTAATTCACTACAGCTGGATGTTAACAGCCAAATGATTACATTTCAGCACACTTTCCTACAGCATGAACTGATCAGCCGATGCAACAATTACAATGTGAAAAGGCCATCGCCCTGAATTAGGAAGCAGACCTGCTGAGTGCATTACAAAATTGAATAAGACAGGATGACACCGGCCTAAAATGACAGCTCCAAAATCACCTGGAAGTATAAACTGGTCAAGATCAAGATCAGTGACTTCACACTTTCTACTCCAAAGAGAGAGATGATGGGTAAAATATAAAAAGAAAAAGGACACATATTTAAATACATCACAGACATCTCTATCGATTTGAAATGGAACACCTGCCAAAATGATAAGCAGGAGTCAAAGCAGATTTTCTATGTCCCAAATTTTCAAGCAAGCAATAGATGCTGAGAGTAAGAGGAATTTTTAAATTCTACACACACACACACA
This sequence comes from Micronycteris hirsuta, assembly GCA_004026765.1. Taxonomy (NCBI): domain Eukaryota; kingdom Metazoa; phylum Chordata; class Mammalia; order Chiroptera; family Phyllostomidae; genus Micronycteris; species Micronycteris hirsuta. The sequence continues at coordinate 9,110 of PVJI01025906.1, forward strand.
CACACACACACACACAAAATAGGGTTCTGAATCTCCAGCCCAAACTTCCACCCAGGTGTAATAAAGGGCTATAAAAAAATTGCTACTAAATATTGCCAGGAACGATAGCTCCTGCTGTGCTGCAGGCTTAGTGTGGTTGCAACCTCATCTGTAAATGGCTCTTCAATCAGCAACTACAGAACTCGGTCTGGGATACAGTCAAAAGAATTGTTCAAGATAATAAGATAATTGTTCTCAGCCAGATGTCTGAGTTCTGCCCTAGCCCGTATGACCCGTACATGGAGCGCTGGCCTGTGAACTGAAAGGTCGCCTGTTTGATCCCCAGTCTAGGGCATAGGCCTGGGTTGCAGGCCAGGTCCCCAGCTCAGGGTGAGCAAGAAGCAACAGATCTACATATCTCTCCCTCTCTTTCTCCTTCCCTTCCCTCTCTCTCAAAGTAAAGAAATTAAAAAAAAAAAAAAAGAAGTCTGAGTTCACTGGCATCCATGAAACTGTGACCACTTTGTCAGCTTGAAGACAGGGGAAAAGCCCAGTTTCTTACAATTCTTATTTAGATTATATTCTACAATCTTAACTTACACTTACTAATAATATGTTGCTTCCTAGTCTCCTTCAACTGAAACACCAATGAATTTTTCTGTCTTCCGCCAAACCGTACTACATCACAAGAACTCAAACTTTTAAGTAACACTTTTATTCATGGTTTTATTTAATAGCACTTATTAAATGTTTACAGTGTACTAGATACTCTTTTTACAAATTTATAAATATGCACTCATTTAAGTAATAAGGGCCCTAAAGTATGAAGTAGGCTTCACAGAGTATATCCTGTGAGTAAGCCAGAGCAGGGTGCACAAAGGACCCTGGGTATTTGGAAAGTGGATGGATGACTGGTGATTTCCACAAGTGTTTGTTAAGCATCTGCTATGTGCCTGACACCCTTATCTACATAGGTGAAGAGTTATCACCACACCAGAGTGAAGAGAACTCCAAATCTATTCAAGAACTCTCTAATTACTCTTATGCTTTCATTAATAATCAATTGAGCATAGTTCTTATCATTGGAGAAGTCATTCTCAAAAAACTCTTGGTAAAGTTCTGAGTTTAAGAATCCCTCTTAAGAATTTAAGAATTTTTAAATATAGATGCAGGGAGAGAAGTAAAGCTATAGAGATATAAATAGATACAGATATACAGAGGCATATGTACAGAGATCTAGATATATGAGGTCTATCCAGAAAAAGTCCAGTCATTCTTAATATAATGAGAATGGTTTGCATGATATGGTGTAAGCTGGCGGCCACAGCGAGTAGACTGGAGTGCACATGCATGAACAATGATGACTTCACTGCACTAGTCAGTGGGGCCGGTAAATGCTGTTGAGTGAGCATGCGTACTGTGTGGCTCTCACATTCAAAAAGACTGACTGAGTACAATAAATCTGCATCAAATTTTACATTAAGCTTGAACATTCCTCCATAGAACTAGTCGGATGATTCAGAAGGCTTCAGCTATGGGCAACTGGTGATTGTCAGCTTCATCGTGACAACGTGCCTGCTCGTGCATCCCATCTTGTGCAGGGTGTTTGGTGAAACATCAAACCACACAGGTGACTCAGCCCCAGTACAGTCCAGACTTGTCACCCCATGACTTCTGGCTTTTCCCAACTAAAATCACCTTTGAAAGGGAAGAGATTCCAGACCACCAGCGAGATTTAGGAAAATATGATGGGGCACCTGATGACGACTGGGAGAACTGTGCCTACTTTGAAGGGGACTTTGAAGGCGTAGGTAGACATACTATGCCTCCTCACACAAACAAAAGAAGAACAACAACAATTTAAAAAACAAAAAAAAAAAACCCAGAACTGACAGAAAATCAAACTGTATGGAAGTCTGACAATCAAGGAGTTAAAGAAGACACGTTAGTCCAGACTGGTAGGAGGGGCAGAGCCAGGGCAGAGAGGACTCACAGTGAGGCAGCAGCTGGAGGACCCAGCTGGCAAGGCTGTGGCTGGCAGACCCAGCGAGGCTGAGGTTTGCAGACTGGGCGATCCCACATTCATGAGCAGATAAACCGAGAGAAACAGCTGGGGAGTGAGACAGACCGAGGGTCCCAGCTCAGGGAAATAAAGACTCAAACCACAGATTGAAAACACCTGCGGGGGTTGAGGTGACAGTGGGAAGAACTCCCATCCTCACAGGAGAGTTCTTGGAGAGATCCACAGGGTCCTAGAATGTACACAAGCCCACCCACCCGGGAATCAGCACGGACGGGCCCAATTTGCTTGTGGGTAGCAGGGGCGGCAGTGGGTGGGTGGGGGGAAGCAACTGAAATCCATCAGAGAGCAGAACAAGCGCCATTGTTCTCTCCAGACCCCTATCCCACATACAGAGTCACAACCAGTGGGTCACCCCGCCCCAGTGAACACCTAAGGCTCTGCCTCTTAAAGCAACAGGTGCACTGAAAAAAAAAATGCCCCAAATGAAAGAGCAGATCAAAGCTTCAGAAAAAAATAGAACTAAGCAATGAAGAGATAGCCAACCACTCAGATGCACAGTTCAAAACACTGGTAATCAGGATGCTCACAGGATTCATTGAATTTGGTCGCAAATTAGACAAAAAAATGAAAACTATGCTAAGTGAAATAAAAGAAAATGCTCAGGGAACCAATAGTGATAGGAAGGAAACTGGAACTCAAATCAACGGCGTGGACCAGAAAGAAGAAAAAAACATGCAACCAGAAAAGAATGAAGAAACAAGAATTCAAAAAAATGAGGAGAGGCTTAGGAACCTGCAGGACTTCTTTAAATGTTCCAATATTCAAATTATAGGGGTGTCAGAAGGAGAAGAGGAAGACCAAGGGATTGAAAACTTATTTGAAAAAATAATGAAGGAGAACTTTCCCAATCTGGCGAAGAAAATAGACTTCCAGGAAGTCCAGGAAGCTAAGAGAGTCCCAAAGAAGTTGGACCCAAGGAGGAGCACACCAAGGCACATCATAATTACATTACCCAAGATTAAAAATAAGGAGAGAATCTTAGAAGCAGCAAGAGAAAATGGTAGTTACCTACAAAGGAGTTCCCATAAGACTGTCAGCCAATTTCTCAAAAGAGACCTTACAGGCAAAAGGGGGTTGGAAAGAAGTATTCCAAGTCATGAAAGGCAAGGACCTACATCTAAGACTATTCTATCCAGCAAAGCTTTCATTTAGAATGGAAGGGCAGATAAAGTACTTCTCAGATAAGGTCAAATTAAAGGAGTTCATCATCACCAGGCCCTTATTATATGAAATGTTAAAGGGATTTATCTAGGAAAAGGAGGATGAAAAAGTATAAACAATGGAATGACAGCAAACTCACAGTTATTAAAATCCACACCCAAAACAAGAACAAAAGCAAACTAAGCAGACAACTGAAGCAGGAGCAGAACCACAGAAACGGAGATCACATGGAGGGTTATCAACAGGGGAGTGGGAAGGGGAGAGGGGGAGAAAGGGTACAGAGAATAATTAATGTGGGTGGTGGGTAGGGGATAGACGGGGGGAATGAAATAGTGTGGGAAATGTGGAAGCTAAGGAGCTTGTGTGTATGACCCATGGATATGAACTAAAGGGGGGAAATATGGGTGGGAGGGGTTGTGCGGAGTAGAGGGGAGTTGGGGGGGAAATGGGACAACTGTAATAGCATAATCAATAAAATATATTTCTTTTAAAAAAGAAAAGAAATGTCTCTATTTTTTATATTCACATGGCTGGATACTTTCTGGACATACCTGGTATGTAGACATATAGATATATGAAATATACATTTTATAGATATAGATTTTTATACATTATAGGTAGACCCATTTTGACTTTATGTCAAGATGTTCATTGGAAAAACAAAGTGAAAAATCACCTTACATAAGACTGATGAAGATAGACTTATCTTTGTCTTGTATTATTATTTTGCTTCATGTTGTAAAATTTGCATTTCATTTGTAAAGCAAGATGTGATTCTGATAGCACTCTATAAGAATTCCATGATGAAAGGCATTGTATGGCAACATAAAAGGAGTCTTTCATTTTATCATAAGCAATGCTTGTATCTTTGCACTACTAGTCCACATTTTATGCTTTTCTGAAGGATCTCAAGTTACACAAAAAATAAATCATTGCAATCAGTTTTGCAAGTAATTCTTCAATAGTAATTGTTTTTATATACTAATTTCCCATTGGTTGTTAACATACATTATCCACTAACACCCATTACACATAACACATCTATTTCACAAAGCAAAGTACTTGTATACAAACCGTCTTAAGAACCTTTTCAACAGTCTGTACTTGACATCAATAGGAATGAATTTTTCTTCAGTTCCATAATTTTAGATAAATTATATCCTATTTCCATGCCTTGTTTTTTACCTCCTCTGTCTAATATAGTCATTAGGGTCCTAAATATTTGCATAGCATATTACATGATGCTGGGCATTCTGCAAATACATTCAATAATTTCCTTCTTTACATATGCCACCTACTAAATAATACTAGTCAGAAGACTATTACTATTTCTTACTCATTCTACCACTCACAAGTATTTACTGAGCACACTATATGTTCCAGGTATGAAGAGCAAAGATGAACAAAGTTCATAGCCCCTGCCCTCATTGAGTTTGCAAACTAGTTTCTGGAAAAAAATGTTATCCAAGATAAATCTGTAATAGATTTTCTTGGGTTAATCCATTCCATCAAACAGCTAAAATTATAAATTTTTCCCTATAAGACTAATGCTCTTTTCAAAAAACAGAACTACCCAATCATCAATACCAATTGCTTTTATGGTTTGAGAGAAAATCCAATAATCAAACATTACCAAACTACCATTTTATTACAAAAATAAGTCTCCTTAGTATATATACACAGACCCTGTTGAGTTCTAGAGCCTATGTAATAATACTTTTTAAATCTTTTGATCATGATATATCTCTACTGTCATTATAACTGGAGACTAATTGCCTGAATCTCCTGAAAGTTGAGTTATCATGACATCTTAATAAAGCATGCTATCTGTCATGGGTGTGAGTTGAACCTGCCGATACCCGTGGGTGACCATGACCCGATGCGTATATGAATCTCATACCGAGACACGCGGGGAAAGAGAGACCGGGGCCACGTGGCTAATTCCTCCCATCTCAGGAAAAAGCCCTCTCGCTTGCCCAGCCAGGGTTTTTATCAGGGGCATTAGCACACATTTACATTGGATTGATTATTCATGGGATTAAGCAGAACAGGGGTAAGATTACTCATTAGCAGGGCATTAGGATGTAGATTCAGGTCCAGTGGCAGGCAGGACCAGGTTAAAGTAATATGCAGGGGTCAGCAAGCCAGAACTTTTTAAGATACATCTTTGCCAAATTCCTATTAGAGAGTTCCCATTCCACAGACATGATCCACACTTGCTCACACGGGAATCACACGGAGCTGTGTTCAAAACGTGTAAATTCTCAGGACTGCGTGTTTACACGCATGTGGAAATCACTGCCACACTATCAGTTGATAATTTTTATAATAATCCTAAAACTTTGCCATGGTTGTGCCTTTCCCCTGAAAATACAGATTTCTTTTCCTGACAGAAAAGATTCTCTTGCTTGAAGCTACCAGTAGAAACTGAGGGAAAAGATCATAGTGCCTTAGTTTTGTGCTGTGGCTCTCAGAATACAATGGAAAGGTAAGGTCAAAACTTGCAGTTTCAATCAGTGACTTCATTCCTGGAAAAGGCAATGGCCTTTACGAGCTCCTTTTTTGTGTGCAGGCTAAGAGAACAAGAGTCACTTGATCCTGCAGAGTAGCTGTGGGAAACAAACATTCTAATTCAAAGACAATGATCAAACAAACAAAAATATCCCAAAAACAAAAACATCAACATTATTAGAATCATTACTCTCGGCATGGAAGAGGATAAAGAGAAAGGACAACAAAGATGCGTAAAATTTAACAGACTGCTCTTGCCTGGAAAAAATACAAATTGCTAAAATTGAACTCAGTTTTGAGTACCTAATGTGTGCAATTCCTTTCACACTTGTGCATATTAGTGTCCTTCCTAGTCATTTGTTCTTAATTACTGTTTATACACCTCTCAGGTAATGCCTAAAGCAGATGGCATCTCCTCCCACAGAGTAAGCATTTGGCCAAACAGCACAACAGTCTATTTCGAAAGTATGATGGCTACCCTTCAATCTGGTTCATCTCTGTATCATAATTCTTTAGGTACATGGCATCTTTGAGACCATTTTTTCAGATATTAGTCTGTCCCTCTCCCCCATTAAGCACTATCTCATAAATACAGAAACAGACATCGAGAATTAAGGAACCCAGAACTTTTAGTTACCAAAAAAATAATATTCATGCAATGTTCCACTTAAATATGTGTAACATCAAGCTTCATAAAATTTACTATAAACCAAAGAAACTATTTCCAGGATTAAAATACAGAGAAATGCCATTTAAACTCTGCCTTTCTGCTTTCCATCTTGAAAGGCTTTATCCTTGGAGAGCATATTATATGATCATTTTCCATTACTATTCTTTTCTACATTACCATGAACTATTTTTCTTGGGTCAATGCAAAACATTATTGTTCCTAGTGATTATCTTTTAAGGTAATCATCAATAATTTTAGTAACAGTCACCAGTACATATTATAGTAAAAAGTTAAAAACTGTTTGATATACTTTGTCATTTTCCAATATAGCAAGTGAAGCAATTGAATGTAATCATGTTAAAACAAGGTGTATATATTGGACAATAGAGCATTTGAATGAACTTAAATTTCCATTTTATAAAGGCAATATATGAGCTGAGTTGAGAGAGATGAATGTTTAGAAACTATAAATAATCCTTTTAAACCATGACAGGCAATTTTACTTGCACACAAATGAATGAGTTTTAAATGAACATAGATTCACTTTTGGCAAGTACTTTACAAAAGATCTAGTTTATACCATGAAAAACTATTCAATTAAATATACAAATGTCCTATACATGTTCCCATCCTAGGAAAATCTTTCTGACCAATGAGAATATTTTCAACCAAGCAAACCTTCCATATTTCAATTTTCACAATTAACCATTTCCTTTGAGTATATTCTCACATCAAAACCTACCTAGCCCATGAAGTAAAATGCAAAATAGAGACTAGAAGTGTTCCAAGAAGCAATACTACCAGGTACTCTCAATCTCAGCTCAGTCTCTAATATCCCCAGTTCCAATTCATTAGACAGAGAAGGCACTCATCCTCACCAGTAAGAACCACAGCTAGCTAGTGGAAGTAAAGACCATTGCCATTTGCTTGCTCATATATCACTTCCCTTTCTTCCAATACCCACTTCATTGCTTTTCTTTGTTCTTGATTTATTCCAGACCTCTTTACTAAGTGCCAAGTATGTGCTAGGCGCTTTTGTAAAAAGAGAGGACTCAAGTGAACAAAAGCAAACATGATCCGGACCCACCTTGCAGAATGTATGGTCTAGCCCAGAAAACAGACTTAACTCATAAACACACTAACAGAGGGGAAATGGTTGCCATAATTAAGTGCTATGAAGGGAAAGTGCATGGTGTCATGTTAGCTCATCACAGGAGCACATGATGTAGTCAGGGAGGAAAGGTAAGATTTCTCTGAGACAGTGATCTTGGCATAGGCAAATGTGGAAGGATCGGGGGGGTGAAACAGACAAAGCATCTCAGACAGAAGAAGCAGTATGTTCAGAGGGAGAATAATCAGGATGCAGTTTAGTGAGCTGGTGGGCAGAACTGGGGAGTGAGACAAGGCCTCACAGGGAGGAGGTGGGGTGTGATCATGCAGGATCTTAAAGTTTACATGAAGGATTGTGATCTTTATTCTAAGAGCAATGAGAAGTCATCAAAATATTTTTCCAGCAAGAGGTGAGGTGGTAACATTTGAACTGAACTCTCTCATTACAGAGTAAACAACAGAATGGAGGAAGGGGGTTAAAGACAAGAAAAACAGGGAAAGGGTCACATAAAAGCCATCAAATTGGTTCAGGAAAAACGGTAGCTTGAATAGGACAATAGAACTAATAATGATCCAGTAGAAAGATGTACGGGAAATATTTAAGTGGTAAAAATTACAAAACTCAGAAATACATTGGACACAGGATAGAGGGGTTACACATGTAACTGTAGGTTTCTGGCTTTGGCGATGTGTAGAATATGGCAAAATTTACTGAGAAAGAAAATGAGAGGGAAGGGTTAGGTTTGGTGAGGAAGTCAGGGAGTAGGGAGGAGGCCAATTTAGAGGTGATGTGGACGAAACATTCAGATGAGGTGAGTTGTCAAGAAGACAATTGGGGGGGTGGATGAGTCTGGAGTCTGTGGAAGTAGTCTGGCTGTAACTGCTTATTTGCAGATCTTCTGCACAGAGGTGAGCACTGAGCCTTGCGTGTGGATTAGACCACCCAGGGAAGCAGTCCAGAGGGAAAAAAGAAAGCCTAGGAGCCGACTTTGAGAAAACTCAAGATTTAGTGGCTTGAAAGGAATTACCTGCAAAGGTGGCTTCTGTCTCTTCGGCTTCCTTCCTGAAACTATATGACTTCAAAGGCCAACCAGAAGAATAGGGTGTCCTAGAAGCCAAGGGAAAGATTGGTAAGGAATGGCAGAGAGATAATACACACTGAAAGCCAGCAAAAGGCCAAGTAAGATGACTGTTGATAAAGGTCTCCTGGGGAAAAAGCTGTGAGAGCTATATTGATACGAGTAAAATATCAAGAAGATGAGTAGAAACCAAACCAGAGTACCTGGGAGAGTGAATGAATTGAGACTCTTGACAAGTCAGAGGGTAATCGTCTTCTGGACACAAACAGAATCCTGCCCTTCAGAACCCTGGTCTTCCGACAGCTGCACAGGCTCTGACCAGGCTTCCCCTTCACCTTAGGCCTGTGTGTCTCCACAACTGCATGCTTAGGATAGGAGTCACACCAAACCTACTCTCTAGCCACACAAACGTGGCCTTGGTTGATGTGCTGCTAGAATCAGAAGCTGGCTCTAACCTTATGCTGTAACTCAGTTGGCCTCAAATTTCAGGCACTCTTATACCACTCCCACAATTACTATCATGCACAGGTACCACCCGCTCTCTCACTTACTTACATATTTCTTTAAATTGGCTCACTTTAACACACAGATTAATGTGTCATTAAAGGAAAATTTATGCTAACACCATAGATGGAAAATCATCATTTATTGGAAGGTTACTGTAAACAAGTTTTTAAAGGTGGTGAAAGTAAAATGTTAAGTTCAAGCTAGCTACTTTAGCTCTTTGAGAATTCTCAACCTGACCTATGCTTTAAAATGAACAAAAGGTGAGGGGTGCTGGTTAGCAAGAGAGGTGCTGAACTTATATTCACCCCAAAACACAGCTGAATGTTTTCATTAGGTGATGTGCTTATTCCCTGCACAACTTCTAAAACTAGTGTTTTTAGCCAACAAGTTCAGAGATGGGAAAACCAAATGTAATCTTTCTTAGCTTGCTCTATAGTGTCTAATGTCCTAATGGTCATAAGTACTACTTAAATCTCCTCCCTATAAGGTTATCCATACAATTAATGTTTGTCATAGCCTGCAGTTAGTTATCCTTTACAGGCAAAGATCCTTTCACTAGGAACTGAACACTGTAAAAGAAAGTGTCAATTGATTCAAGAAACATTTAGTGAGCGGTGTCTATCCACAGAGCTGGGCTCAGACATGAGTAAAACAAAGTCCCTGGAATCTAGGAATTTAATACCAAGAAGAGAGATGCACATCTAAATAAATTACGTTCAGAGTCAAAAGCGCAACAATCAAGTTTAGAAAAGGAAGTGTTTCACTATTTAACTCCCTGAACTTGTGGGAGGAAGGAGGCAGGCAGGGTGTCAGGAAAGTTTTCCTAGGAGACCTGTATACACACACCAGACCATCTTTGCTTATTATGTAGTAAGAATTCTTAAGCATGCATATATATGCCTGGAGCTACTGGATATATTTCTCATAAATTTCATTTTACTTATTCCTTTAAGAGTTTGAAAGAATAGTTCACATTTATCAGTAGTTTCCTTTCTCTCCTGAGGAAGGTGGAGCTTTCAGTGATTGAGGAGGTGTGGCCCAGCGGAAGAGCACGCCGCACTGGAGTCGGGACCCCAGAGCTCAGCCTGTGACCTGCTCGTTACCCACGTGACCTTGGGAAGCCACACCATTTCTCCTTTTATAAAATAAGGATAAGAGAAGCTGAAATGCTTTGACTTAATGTAGCCCAGAATTTCTTTTTATTTTGGGGGGCAATTAATTTATAGTGAAAGAGAGAAATGCTTAAGAGGGATAATTTAATTAACAGTCAGTAGATTCTAAGTAATGAAATGATTATCAGATAATTATGAAAAGATATCAGACATGATATCAGCTATCTTGAGAGAAAGAGTTCAGTCTACATTCATTTCAGTTAATTTGGGGGAAGAAATTTATTTAATAATGACTAGAGATTTAAAATATTATTTAAAATAGTCTTTACAAAAAGCAAACTACATAAATAGTACATGGAGCATAATACCATTTGTCTTTAGAATTACATTCGATTCAAAATGAAATCTTTTTAAAGTCCAGTAAGCTACAT
>PVJI01025907.1:0-19728 GCA_004026765.1 Micronycteris hirsuta
AAAATGTTTAAACAATGTAAGAAAATATAAAAAATGTTACTCCAAGTATATTAAAAATATTAAATTGAAATAAAATACAGTATGTATTTCATCAGCAGAGGAATATCGTAATGTACACAATGGAAATGCAGTACGCCACTACTGCTTGCGCAAGTTTGCCAACATGAGATTGCACACAGTACACTATTGGCTGAATGGGACCCCCAGATGCTTCCTTCGCTGCACTTCATAAATACAATCGAGAGTGGCATGTCAGTTTATAAAAATCTTCTCACTCATAAGAAAAAGCAGCTCCAGCAACTCCCCATAACTTTAGGTTCATCACATGGATGAAGAGATCAGTTATGCCTATGCCTTGATCGTAAATAGAAGTCACAGCCCAGGGCAAAGATACTGCACCACCTGATGAAGCACCGGATGAAGTGGTGCCTTCAGAAGAGCTGTAATGCTCTTCTTGGCTGTACATTCATCTCATCATCATCACCTTCATTGCCATCAATACTGCACAGCTACATAATTCATGATCTTCATCATTCAAGTCATAGTATACTTCACAGGTATACTTCACCCATATAGAATATATATGTTGTGAAAATTACGTAGGTTTAAGAGTATAGAAAGTGTTTAAGAGCATATGAAGTGTTTATAAGAGTGTGGGAAAGGTTAATAAGAGAGTGGGAAAGCTTTATTGGAGTGTGGGAAGGGTTTATAAAGCCTTAAAATATATATAAATAATAAAATAAATATAACGCTGCTACTTGGTGGATTTTCACCTATCGCAGGGGTCTCTGGAACGTAACTCCCACGATAGGTGAGGGATCATTGTATTTCAATCTGTGTTTCTACCTTTCCCCCGCTACACACACACACACCTTAGTTGTCACATCTGATTCCACTTCTGGCCAGATAATTTTTTGTAGGTTTCATTCCATGTTTACTAATTACTGAAATCCCTCACTCTACTTTTTCCATCTTTAGGGTAAATGCAGGTCCACCATCTCTCATCTGAAAACTTTGGAGCTAGTTGTATTAAGGAATTCAGAGTTTTTCAGTTTTTTGAAGGATACTATGGTACAAATTCTGTGAACTAGACAATACTCAACAGGGCATGTGGCTACATATCTATTCACACTAAGTGGGATAAATAAAAAATAAATAGCCTCAGATCCATGTGAAACTGGGTTTCCCACCAAATGACTTTCCAACATATAAAAAAAAAGTTTGTCTTAAGAGCTTTTCAATTTAAAAAAAAAAAAATTAAAGATTTCATTTATTTATTTATTTTTAGAGAGAGGGGAAGGGAGGGAGAGAAACAGCAATGTATGGTTGCCTCTCACATGGCCCTCGCCCGGGACCTGGCCTGCAACCCAGGCATGTGCCCTGACTGGGATTCGAACCGGGACCCTTTGGTTCCCAGCCCACACTCAATCCACTGAGCTACACCAGCCAGGGCAAGAGCTTTTCAATTTTTAGAACCTAGGATTAAGGATGATTTATCTGTATAATGTAGTACAAATTCTAGAAATGATTAACAGGAATGGAGCATTTTAGGAGAATTGGCTTTTTGTTGTTACAATGGCTTATTTCTAAGCCATTTTGGAGACAGTGCGGAGACAAGTTTGTAGGTAGTACAAAGAAGGATGGAGTCACCCCAGTAAGCAGTTGAGAACAAGCCAGAAAAATGAAGCAAAAGGAGGATGGGTGTGGCAAGAGTGGGCGTGGAGGAGGAAGAAAGCCCAATTTAGAAGGAATAAAGATAAAGAAAAAACTGTTGCGGATCCTGCTCAAGCAGAAATCCGTATGCCATGGCAGGCATGTAAATAAATTCACAGGGAATATACTGGATTAGAAAATCCGGGACCACGTGACCCCTCTCTTATCATTCCGAGAGAGGCCTCGAGCGTCGCCTTGACCGGCTTTTTATTGTTGTTCTTGGGCACATTACATCAGAATGGTCCTCATGAACTATGCATAGATTGTAGATTCGAGTTAGGCGGTAGACATCCAGGAAGGTACTTCTAAAGGAGAGATATGCAAATGAAAAGACAACACGGGTCTAAGGAAGCTAGGTATGCATTAGCATACGTTCTTTTGATGGGGCGGGGAAGAGATTTTAGCAACAACAAGCTTTAATTCTAAGAAGTAGGCTATCCTGATTCCCCATAGGAAATCCTGCTGTCACACACGTGGGGCCTGCTTGCTGTTCCATGTTCCATTGGAGCTTTTCTCTCTTAGACGTGAAACATTAGGGCTACATTTCCCATGGTGAGAGGCATGAATTCCGTTTACCTCCCCTTCTTTTATATTTTTTTGGAATTTGTAAGGACCCCACAATGTTTGCTACTTGCTGATCTCTCACACGACCCTGGGAAAATAATTTGCAAATGCAGCGAAGTACACAGAGCATTACTATAATCAGTAAGCAACTGGCGACTCCAAAGACCCACATTCTCAGATTAAGACCATCAAACCAATTTTTGGGGTTTAGCCAGCTGAGATTGTCACAGAGGTTTTCAAGCACCTCCTGCTTAGTCAAGCACTGAATGTCCTGCAGCTTGCTAATGTAATTTTACCTGCAAATTATTAATTTTGTCCTTTTAAATTGGTAGAGAAAAAGTCCCTCTAGGTGATGTTGAATATCGCTCCAAGAGTACTGGCTGGAATCCTGCTCCAGGGTGGGTGATGTACAGCTTGGAGAATCCTGGATCGGAAGAGTCCCTTCCAATGGGGCGGAGTTGGGTCGCTGCCAAGGAAGCCTGTTCTGTGATATGGCTTCACCCTCTTTGTCACTGGCTTCAAAGATCCTTCTGAAGAGAAAACACAAGCATACCCTCTTCCCCAAGTTAAAAGTGCAACTGGGCCTTCCCATCTTTCTTTCCCTAAGGGGTGTGGGACTGTAGGCCTGTTTTGCACGAGGTGCTTGTCTATGGGGGATTATCATCACAAATCAAAAAGTTGTAAATATATATTGCCAGCATGGTTAATCCTGGGGGATATATCCTGACTCCTCCTTTTTTCTGTTTACTTAATAATGTTTTAAAAGTTTGGTGAGTTCTTTCAACAATTGTTTGACCTGTAGGATTATAGGGGCTATCTGTTTTATGCCGAATTCCCCATCTTTGTAAGAAAGCCTGAGTAGTTTGTACAATATATCCCTGGCCATTATCAGTCTTGATTTCTTGTGGACGTCCTAAGTGGCTGAAGACCTCAAGCTCCAACATTCTTTGCTGATTCCCCAGCGAGGGGAGGAGCCTGTGTAGCACCTGAGTTAGTGTCTGCTTGGAAAGACAGGCCCCCTGCTGTTTCTGCAAGCTGCAATGAGTTTGAGCAGCAAGTTAATTACCTATTATTCTCAAGACCTGGCTGTTCCTAGGTCTAGAATTTGGAGTGTTTCAAAAACTTAGATGCTTATTATTCCTCTTATTTCCTTTCTACTTCTACTTTCCCTCTTCAGCTATTCACTCTAATGCACTTTCTTTCTATGCCACACATGAACGTGGTATCTATCTTTTTCCTTTATTCCTTCTTACCCTCTTCCTTTACAATTCCATGCTTTCCTTCACTTTCATAATTCCTTCCTCACAGACTATCTACAACTTATTTGAACTTTCTACACCACACATAATCTACATAACATTCCAAAATAAGCATAATAAATTTTTTAAAACTTAAGCCCGATTAGATTGCCAAACATTTGACTTAAGGAGTATATTATGAGATGAATAGTAAGATCTGTTTCCCAAATTATTTGAGGTTCCAATCTTCTGGGGTTAACCCAAGAGGAGGTTGATTTGCACTCCCCAAGGTGAGGAGGTCTCTGCCCTAGGTATTGATGTTGGGTTGACTTTCTCTGCTAGCCTTATTTGAAAGAATGGAATATTTTGAAGTAATCTATCTGAGGGCAGGTTGACTGCTAATCCCCTTACAAAATCAGCCATGCACACTGAAATTTTAAAGATTGATGAGACAGGAAAACCCACTCTATCATAGCTGAGTGGGAAGGACAAAAGGTCGAATTTATCCAGCTTGCCCACTTGAACCAAAACATTTAAGAGATTGCACACTTCTTTGAGGATGGGAAAAGTCCCCTTCCCAGTTATAGGAATATAAGCAAAATAGAAATCCTTTTTTCAAAACCAAGCACACTGGGGCACCCCAGACACCAAATGTGGAGGAGGGTGGTTCGCGAGGGACATGGGAGAAAAGTGCAGCCCGTATCTCAAAAGTGATCTGACTTCCCCTCAAGGCCTTGGTCTGCGCCAACCGGCGGTTGCCCGATAAGCGGTCTCTGGGGCTGACGCCTAGAGCCGGCTATGCCCCTGCCCTCGCAGCTGTCCAGAAATGCAGCCTTGGATGGGGCAGTCCAAGCTGATCATGTTGGCCATTTCTGTAGAATTTGGAATGGCACTTCCTTGCCCAATGCCTGCCTTTGTCACAGCGCGGGCAGTTCCTTGGAGGAGGTTTGTTATTGCCCCTCCCCCCTTTTGATAGGGACGGGCAGTCCTTTCTCAAGTGGTCAGGCTTTCCACAATTGTAACATCTGGGATCCTCCCTAATTGTGGCAGCCAAGAAAGAAGCCTTAATAAATTCACTGGTTTCTTGAGTGGTAGCCCTTAGGGGTCCCAAAATAGTTCTGCAATCTCTTTTGGTATTTTCATTAGCTACCTGCAATAAAAGAGATTTGGCTGCTCTCTCATTATCTATTTGCCTCTCGATAGCCTGGAGGTGATCAATTAGGTCAATATATGCCTTTCTAGCACTCTGATGGACATTGGTAAAGGAAAAGGTTTCCCTGGCCTGAGAATCAGGCACAGCCTTCATGGCTCTGAGGGCAACCTGAGCGCTTTGATCGAAAGTGTGAGGATCCATTCTGGCTTGAGCTGCGGCAGTGGCAAAATCACCGGACCCAAGCAGCATAGGGAGGGTAACAGGATTATTCATCTGTGAATTCTCGGCCACTTGGCGGCTGGCTTTCTGAGAGTACTCTGAAAACCAGACCATGTATGAGCTGGGGTTAAGATTGTCCTGGCCAGAGCAGTCCAGTCACAAGGGGCCATTTTACAGTTGTCCGTGATGGCCTGAAATAGCCCATTAGTATTCCTTAATGCTCCTTCTTAGATCTTTGTAAAGAGAAAAAGGAAGAGGCTCATGGACATTTCTTTGACCCTTGACTATGCTGGGGAAAGCCGAAAGGGCATCTAAATCCCCAGTCTCTGCTGCCTGCCGAAAGCACTGTCGCATGGTCCTAACAGGATATCTGCCTAAATTTTCTGGCTCTCTTGGCGGGTCATCCCCCCAAGGAGGAGCGCTCCCAGAGTTGGAGTAAATAGCGCTGGCTACAAGGTTTCTCCTCCAGTGGAGCAGTGGGAAGAACTTTCATAGCTGGTTCTTCTACTGCATCGTAAAAGACTTCCTCCTCTGAGCTAGACTCTTTATCTTCCCCTGCAACCAGATCTGATCTCTCGGCCCATTTGGGCATGAGAGCGGTCCTGACCAGCTCCCAGGTTATTAAGTTTTGAGCTCCGACAGATGCACCACTGTCTTGCAAAGATCATAATTTTTCGCCTACGTGTTCCCAAACCCCAATATTAAGAGTCCCTTTCTCAGAAAAAGCAGGGAAATATTTCTTGATGGTTCGTAAAAGCTGAATGAGAACTTGTTCCTCTACCTTAAGCCCTGCTCCCACCACTAGCGCTAAATCCTGACTAGTTAGCTAGGGTGTGGTGGGTTGGAATGTGCTGTTGGTGAAAACAGTCAGGGAGAGGGAGATCAGATTTCCCAAGCTCCCTCCCCCTGCTTATGGGTCTCCGGTCCTCGCCAAGCATTTAAGACTGCTAGGGGGGGCGGAATGCCTTGTCTTCGGAGCTCAGCTAGATGTCTGGAGCTCTCATACAAATTCCCTAAGATTAAACTTCACTAAACAAAGTGATCTTCGGCGTCTGGTTGAAACCAGAACACTCATTCACTATCTGCCCTTCTTGATGCAGACAGACGGAGATAAAAAGATAGGATCAAAAGATGCCACAAAGCTCGGGTTGGTAAACAGTCCCATCAGATTTGTTTTTGTTTGTTTTTAAAGCTGATTAAATGAAAAGATCTTTTGTTCTCTCTCTCAGGCCTATACCTAGTTGGGGGTTATGCCGCGGGGAATGGACAAGTGTGTGTTTTCCACAGTGTGCCTCTCGTTTCGCGGGCTTTTTCTTGCGGCTGGCGGGGAACCTAGCGTTCTGTCCCAGCCTGCGTCTAATTTAACCTGTCATGGGTGTCTTCCAGCGGCAGGCGTCCTATCAGCCCTTAAATGCTCGACCCGTGCCCACCGTGGGTTGTGGCAAATGACTGAGAGGGGAAACAAAAGGACCCCCTCATGATAAATACCTATAATTATCTATTTATTAATATTTACTTACTAAAAAAAGCATAGCCGTAAAGACGTCATAAAGACGCCATAAAGAGATTCGCTAAGTGTCAAGAATCAGGAAGTTACCGGTTTCTATCCAAATCCAACACACCCTACGGTTCTGGACTGTCCGTCCCTTACCTGGACTATGTGCGCGCTCTTCCCCAAGTTGATGCGTTGACCATAGCAGCGGCTCGGAGCCTTTCTGGTCCCTGTCCTGGGCGCCAGATGTCGCGGATCCTGCTCAAGCAGAAATCCGTATGCCATGGCAGGCGTGTAAATAAATTCACAGGGAATATACTGGACTAGAAAATCCTAGACCACGCGACCCCTCTCTTATCATTCTGAGAGAGGCCTCGAGCGTTCACCTTGACTGGCTTTTTATTGTTGTTCTTGGGCACATTACATCAGAATGGTCCTCATGAACTATGCATAGATTGTAGATTCGAGTTAGGCGGTAGACATCCAAGGAAGGCACTTCTAAAGGAGAGATATGCAAATAAAAAGACAACACGGGTCTAAGGAAGCTAGGTATGCATTAGCATACGTTCTTTTGATGGGGGGGGAGATTTTAGCAACAACAAGCTTTAATTCTAAGAAGTAGACTATCCTGATTCCCCATAGGAAATCCTGCTGTCACACACGTGGGGCCTGCTTGCCGTCCCATGTTCCATTGGAGCTTTTCTCTCTTAGACGTGAAACATTAGGGCTACATTTCCCATGGCGAGAGGCATGAATTCCCTTTAAAAAACATCAGCTGACTAGAAATGGAACTTATTAAAGGGCAGGTGATAGAACTTGAAGAAAAAACATTTCTTTTTTTTAAGATTTTATTTATTTATTTAGAGAGAGGGGAAGGGAGAGACAGTGAGGGAGAGAAGCATCAATGTGTGATTGCCTCTCTCGTGGACCCACTGGGGACCTGGCCCGCAACCCAGGCATGTGCCCTGACTGGGAATTGAACCAGCAGTCCTTTGGTTCACAGCCCACGCTCAATCCAGTGAGCTACACCAGCCAGGCAGAAAAAACATTTGTTTATAACTTCAAGGGCACGGTCAAGAAATTCTCTTAAATATTATTTTCAAAAGTACATTACAAGCCCATGCACATAAAACCAGGTAGTAGAAAACTATCACAAGCCTGGACATCCCTATTAATCTTCCTGGTTTTTAATTTGTCAGTGTTCCATTAGGAACCATTTTCAAGAAGCACTTAGGCTTCTTCTTCCTTGGGAGGTTGGGAGGCCAAGAAGCCTGTTAGAGGTTAGAGGTTAAGGAGCTCAGAGGGCTCTAGGTATTCTTTATTAATGGCAATAAATATCGTAATGGAGGGGAAAGTTACCAGTTCTCTAATTTCCAAATATAAGAAAACTATCGTTCTAATTTCACATTGGGTTGGTTCTTCTTCTCAAGTCATTTGACACTAACTGATTGTTTCTTACATTCCAAATGTTGCTGAGGGTCCTGGCCAGGTGCCTGCGTTAGCTGGAATGTGATCCCATACACCAAAAGGTTGTGGGTTCAATTCCCAGTCAGGGCACATACCTAGGTTGCCAGTTTATTTCCTGGTTGGGGCAGCTCTGCAGGCCCGGATCTATGTTTCTCTCTCACATGGATGTCTCTCTCTGTCTCTGTCTCTCTCACAATCTCTCTCCTTTCCTTTCTCTCTAAAATCAATAAACATATCTATCCTCTGGAGAAGATTCAAAAAAATGTTGCTTGGGTCAAAATGTAGTCAGCCCCAAGGAAAGATGTGGTTAGAAGGAAAGAAATGGTTATTAACAAATCTATGAAATCCTGAAGTGTCAAGGACCGTGCTTTCATTAAAAAAAGAGAAGGCACTTTTCGATTCTTCTGCTCTTAACCACTATTTTGAGTTTCTCATCAAATTTTCCAGATGACCCACCAATCACAAGCTGACCTAGTCAATTACAAAACTGTGAATTCAATTTTAAGGGGTGTTTATTTCTCAGGTATAGATTAAAAAAAATAGAGCATCTCCTTGAGAACATGAGCAAGATCATATTTGGTTGAATCCTTACCCCTGAGCGTACTGTAGGTGTTCAGTACATATGTGTAGATTGATTGCTTAAAGATATGCCACTTTTCCTAGGCCAGGCCCTGGGCTAGGTCTTGCGCAGCACAGGGACAGGTTAATGCTCCCGGAGGACTTCAAATTCAACTTGGCATAAGGCAAAGCAAAAGAAAAACGGTTTTACTCAACACCCAATCAAAAAGAGAGAGCAGCGGGGAAGCAAGCAATGCTTACTTCACGTTTTGCAGGAGCTTTCGACACCATTTTAGCGCCTGCAGTCCCCGAGTAATCGCCTTTCACAGGGGGCGTGAAAGGAGGCGAGTCCAGAGAATAGGAGCGGTTTTAGAGGGAAAGTTAGGAAATAGTGAAAACTGAGGGATTCCTGGGTCCGAGGCTGGGTCCGTCCTGAGTTTGAAGAGAGAGGACGAAATACCTGTTGTCACGTTTCTTCTTTCTCCAAATCCCCCAGCTTAAGAAACTAACGGGGCGGTAGTGCGGGGTGGGTGGTGGTACATCACTTCTCACTCCAAAGGCTACAGCCCAGGAAACCTAGGAATCCACAGCTGACGCCTTCTAGACAAGGACCCACTCTAGCTTGCTAAGAAAAGGAAACCCACGTGATGGTAGGGCGTGGAAGTGGGAAGCCAGGCGACCCCGAAGTCAGCGCTGCCAGGGGCGGGGTCGGGGACCCGGCAGTTTCGAGGAATTGCCCCGCGCAGCCGGTCGGGGGCGGGGGGCTTGCAGTGGGTTCCTCGCGCGCGCGGAGCCCCAGGGAAGAGGACTCGCTCCGAGCGCGCTGCGTGCGAGCGGCAGAGAGTAGGGACCCAGCGGCGCGCACCCGGCAGGGGCGGGGCGGGCGCAAGAAGCTCGCGCCGGGAGTCCAGAGCTGAAGCCTGACGCCGCCAGGGTGCGGACCGCCGCCCCGCCCCACTCGACACCGCCTCCCGCTGCCAGGGGAGGGGTCGGGGCGGAGCGAGCCGGCCTGCGCTGGGGCGGAGCGGGCGCCGGCGCGGGCTGATCGCAGCGCGGGATCTGTGCCGTAGGTCCTCGGTGGGTCGGCGTCGCTGCGGCTACCGGCGACCTCGCCCCGGCCGGCCACCTCCACAGACCAATTTCGCGGCGGCGGGAGGCGCGGAGCCCCGAGGGAGCGAGCCCCGCGTGCGGCGGCGCGGCTGCTTCCCTTCGAGGAGGGGGTCGGGCTCCCAGCTCTCCGGACTCGCCCGGCGTCCTCGCCTCCCGCGGGCCGGCCGACTGCGGCGCCCCGGGCATGGCTTCGGTGGGCAGCGGCATGGAGGAGGTGCGCGTGTCGGTGCTGACCCCGCTGAAGCTGGTCGGGCTGGTGTGCATCTTCCTGGCGCTGTGTCTGGACCTGGGTGCGGTGCTGAGCCCGGCTTGGGTCACGGCTGACCACCAGTACTACCTGTCCCTGTGGGAGTCCTGCCGGAAACCCGCCAGCTGGGACATCTGGCACTGCGAGTCCACGCTCAGCAGCGGTGAGGGCCCGGCGCGCCGCGACCCCTGCCTCCCGCCCCGAACTGCCCCGCGCCCCACTGCTGGGACCGCCACTGCCTCTCCCCCGCACCTTCTGTGTCTCCTACCCTTGTCTGCCCCGCTCCGTCCTGGCCTTTCGGGGATCTTACGGCTCCAGCCGCCTCCCTAAAGACCATTTCTCTCCTCTCCCCGGTTCTAGTACCCCAAAAAGCCCCAAGGCGACGTCCCGCGTCCTCTCCCTCCTCCCGTGGCCTTTCCTTGGGCTCTATAGTAACACGGATGCTCTTTTGGGTAATTGTTATCATTTAAGGCGAGAACCATGTGGCTGAGTGAAAAATGCAACGGCTTCCCCATCCCCTTTAAAGGAGAAAGCAAAAACGCCCCAACTCCACCGGGATGCCCTGGGTTCTCTCTGGGTCTTCCGCGTCCCCTTCTCATCTCTCCGCGGGAATCCGCCCGAGTTTACCTCTTAGAGCCCGCGTTCCTGTCTCTTCTACTCCACTTTACCTGGCTTTCCCCGCAATGAGTTTAGGTTCGGACTTTATTTCCTAACATTTTTGAGGGATATGGAGAGTTGGGAGAGGGACAAGCGTAATTCCCTTTCCTTTTTTTTTTTTTTTTTTTTTGGTGACAGCGTCGTTGATTGTGAGTTGCCTTTCTCTCCCAGCCCAAGTACCTTCTCCGTCCTTCAGATCTTTATTTCTCTTCATAAACTACTCACAGAAGCCTGGAACTTCGTACCTTTTTCAGCCAGCACTGAAAGGTGCAAATGGGTAGGGTGGGGGTGGGGAAGAACGTATTCTCCGGGGCTACCATACTGCCTTACTCTCTCCAATGACCCCCAGTTGCCTTCCCCTGCGCCCCAGGTATGTATGCGCATAGCAGAAATGCCAACTTGCGATTTCCTGCTGCAAACCCTTTCCCTTGCTGATATTGATTCTTTAGCTGCTGTCGGTACAGAGAAAGGGGAATAAAGGGAGAGGAGCTGCCCGTGATTTTACACACTTACACACACCCCTGAGAAACTCATTAAATTCCTTCGTGCAGTTTCATGGCCTTGGGACTCTTTATAAAGCTTTACTGGAAACGTTTCCAGTTCCAGGAAAGTTGAAATAGCACAAAATTCACAAGATTCTGATTGACTTTTGTCTTTGGTTTCTTGGTGTAAGAGAGATTCGTTCACTTGGTTAAGTTTCTTCCATAAATTTGATTTTTCTGTTTACAGGAGGCTTTTTCTTTGATATTTCGTCAAAATTCCCATTGAAGGGTTTTGGCTTTGTTGCTTAATTCACTGTGAAGGGGACTGGTTGGCAGCAGGAGGTCAACATTTAGGTCTTTTAATTCTTTAAGGGTTGGTTGTTTACAACTAAAGATGAAATAAATTCGGTAAAATGCCTTTTTTCAGTAACCAGGGGATCCAAATAAACTTTGGGGAAAATATCTTTTCTTTCCCCTGTCCTATAGAAATGGAAATTTATGTAGGAATGCCAGCTTCAGCATGTCTCCTTAGCAACGTGAGTCTTTTGCCCCTTTCCCACTGTCTCCTGAAATAATAGCCCCTGCTGCATAAAGACTTTTCAGCTAGGTTAGAGAAACCAGCTTCAGCTCCCATTTTCTTTTCAGGCCTGGATCCTGTTCTCTTGGCCAGGAATGTGGGGTATGGGGATAAGCCAGTCTGGGTTTGTTGAGCAGTATGCAGTGCTTGCTATCTCTCCTTAATTGCCTCCATGCCCATGTATCTTGGCTTTCCCCCACCCCCTCTCTAGGCCAGGAAGTAGGGAGACACGAGTTTAAGCAAAAGTGTTGATAATGGGACTGAGCAAGGTACAAATCTGAGGCAGGCACAATTTCTGATGTTTACCCTCATCCTGTTATTCTGCCCTCTTGCTGAAACTCATACCCCAGCATTGACTTCTATTTGGGTTCTTGAAAATCAGCTTTAGTTTCATTTTGCTTCCAAAATAGTTTATATCCTAGAAAAAGTATACTTCATAAGCAAATGGGGGTGGGGTGGGGAGTAGAGATGGTATTTTTGAGGCTACCTGGAACAAGTTGTTGGCTTTCGTAATTTAGTACCAGTTCATTTTTGCCTCCCCAGGGTGGTGTGTGGTGGGGTTGGGAGGGGAACGCTCTGGGAAATTGCTAATGCTCCCCACTTTGCAAAATCAATTTTCTTCAAATGTTCTGTGGACTTGAAGCTTCTATCCACCAGTGTTTTGAAACGAAGGGGTCATCTTGAATTGAAAACAAGCAGTGCTTTTCTAGCCTGTTCCAAAGGGCCAGCAGCTTTTCTCAGTCCGTTTGCTGTGGGTAGTAGCAGAAAGCAGGGGGAGAAATGTATTCTGGAAGATTTTAAGAGATCCGCTTCATTGTTTCTCAAAATGAATTATCTCGGGAGGAACCAGCAAGGACAGTTTTACAGAAGGCCATTCACCAGGATTTTCAGGGCTTAATTAAAAACCTTTGTCTTAATTAGAATTAAACTGCCCAGAAGAGGCCAGCTTGTATTTACAGACGGGAAATTTCAGGAATGTTTCTACTGACGCTGACGGCAATCTGTCCTACTTAGGCCCAGTTCCTACAGAAACTTTCTCCATAGCCATTATTTTTAAAGCTGCATTTTAATGTTGGTAGCACATATGCATCGTTTGCTGCTTATAACCTGCTTTATGCTTCTAAGTCAAAGCAGAACTATGCCTTTTGTATCCTGGTGCATTGAAGGTCGCATCAGCACTTCTAGTACAAACCGGTAATCCGGGTGTCAGTCAGGCGTAATGTTTTTCTCCCATGTCCCAATTCAGTGTGTGTGTGGGGGGGGGGCAGTCCAGGCATTTATCTTAAGATTTTAGTTTCCCAAAAGAGATGAATGAGAAAATGACTAATTTACTGCCATTTGCAGTGGAAACAAACATAAAAAATAAAGAGAATAAAGAGTGTGCTTGTTAGGAAGTTTAGAATTCATAGTACTTAGATGGCTGCTGGCCATAGAATTTCTAAGGATAGCTTTCCCCACTACTGATTTTGGCTTTTAATAAATCCTTTTAATTCATGTTCAGTCTTATTTTTTAAATGATAGTAATGTTTTAGACTTTTTCTTAGTGACATTTAGTTGTGATAACTTTTTAAAAGAATATATTTGCTAGGGTTTCACAGTCGTAGCAATTACAGGAGGACCCTTTGTACAGATAGGATTACTCAAGTGTATGCAGTCTGCCGTCCTGAACTTGACATCAAATGTGCTGTATAACCTCCAGGGTGATTTTACATTTATTCTTTAAGATTTATAAATATGGAGCTATTTCATATAAAGCAGATTGCTTTTTTTATGCTTGTGTGACTTTTTGACTAAGCAAAAAGCAAGGATGTGCAGATGGCCAAATGAAACAAATTTTACTGAGAGTCATTTTGGGTTGGGATGTAACAAGTGTGTTTATCCATTTTTCCATCCACAAAATACTCGATCAAGTAGTTAGGGCCTTTTCAAGGAATATTGTTAACATCATTCCTGCACTGTCCTAAAAATAGCTGCATTTGTAACATGAGTCACTGGCAGTTTGGAAATGGCAGTGTGCCTTATGCTAATAGCAGGTGAATATTATTATTTTCAGTTGACAAGAGGTTCTTTTAAGAGTGATTTATATGTAGCTTCTTTTTTAAGTGGTAGTATAAAAATCCACTTTAGAAGGCATTATAAGAAAACCTGTCTTGGGTGGTAGTTTAAAATAAACTGAACTGCCTAAACACCTGAAAATCTTAGAAAATCTGAGATACAGTAATTCTGAGTTCATCTGTGCATATTTTAAACCCATACCTTAATTGAGAAACAGCATTTCATTGGGAAAGCTCACAGTGTAGTTTGCTCCAGGGAAAGTTCAGCTTGTTGCTTAAAATGAGTTGATATTGATGCAAATTTACAAATAACTCAGCAAGCCTGGAAGTCACAACAGTTATACCCTCTTTTGGCTTCCTGTGAAAGAACATAAGTAGAACAGATGCTGTGCGTGTGTTTTTTTTTAACCTACACAGCTTAGATGGGTGGGAAAATAATACAAAGAGTAGCACTTAGCACCAAAACTTTCTCAAGTAATAAACCAGAGAAAACCAAGTATAACTTATTTCAAGATCTTCATGATGATTTTCTTTTAACAGCTTCTAAGATTGTCAAGTTCCCTAAATTGACTTTTAGAAAGGACATTTTAATTTGTGGGCAGATATGATCATCTTTAACTCACATTTATAGAATGAGTGTAATCTTCAGGGAGCCATTTAGATCAATCTTTTTCAGCTAAGGGATTTGAAGGGTGTGTGAGAAGCTTGGCCTTTCATAAAACATTTCAAAACAAACAAAAACACGTCTTAAGCAACAGATTTTGCCCGCTGTCAGGAATACATTTTAGGAATTTCTTTCAAGTTTCTGTTTAATAGTAAGACCACTTAGCAAGACCCTAGATACACATCTGGTGCTACTAGCTATATTAGTGAAAAGGATTATCGTCCTTCAAAATAAATCCCTGGAATACATTACCTAAACACCGCAGTAAACTTCTGTGTGAACTATGCTAAATTACAACAGCCCTCTAGGAGGGTAGAGGAGTCTTGTAAATGCATGAGGCTTTGGATTCAAAGTGCCGTGAAACTGGCCACTTGTACCAATCATGTGACCTCACACAACTGAACTCTTCAAATGGTTTCTTATGAAGATTAAATATACAAAAGTACATCCTCATTAAGGTTGTATCTCTTCCTTATTTATATATTCAGAAAACAAACCCAAAGTGATTTTTTCAGTAATTGAGGACTCCTTCCCTCTTAAATGGCAAACTTTCTTTGCATTGAACAATGATGTACACTGTTAGTTTCAAATTCAAATGTTGATACGCGTTACCTAGCGTTTAACAGTACTCTTGGCATTGACAGATCATGACCACAAATAAAAGCCAGCTTTTATTCACTACTGTACGGGCCAGACATGTCGAGTATTCCCAATGTCACAATAAACTTGCAAAGTAGCAAATGTTACTATCCCTACATACTTTTGAAGAGACCGGGGGTGTTTGTACGTTTATGAAGTTCTCAGTCAATGGTAAAGACAGGATTTTTCCAAGAGTTCCAGTTACTAATGCGGGGACACAAAGAACCGCAAAAGTCAGTAGTGTAAAATAACAATTATTTCATTGTGCTCATGTCTTCTCTGGGTCAGGAATTCCGAGAGGGCATAAGAGCTTGTCTCTGCTCCAGGACATGTGGCACCATGGCCAGGGGTGACTTGAATGTCTAGCGACTGGAACATCTGGAAGTACAGGATCCTCTTCTCTTCCAAGTGTTTCACTGGGTTTGGCACCTTGGTGGGAGTGGCTGGGAGACTGGATAAGCTGGAACTGGCCCTTCTAGCATGGTGGTCTCAGGGTAGTTGGACTTCTTACAGGATGAGTGTTTTTTTCCCAGAACGAGGGTCCTTAGAGAAACAGGCTCTGTCTGAACTAGCCTGGAAAATCACAGAGGAGCCGTATAGCCAGCCCAGATTCCAGAGGAGGACAGACAATGGGACTTCACCTCTTGATGGATCGGTGACACTGTCACATTGTAGATGAGCATGCACGATAGGAGATACTTTGGGGCCCTGTTTACAGCATATATTTTGACACTGGAATCTAGCTGCAAATCTGCTTTCTTACCCTAGTGCCTCCGAAGAACAAAGACAACTAACTACATAGTTTCCCTCTTTAAGGACTTTGAATAGATTTTAACAATGTTTGGCTAGAGCAAAAACTACCCTCAACCAACCATGGCTTTAATGATTGGTCACATATAAGCAGTTACTTTGGATTTGGAATCAGACGAACTCAGGAACCTAATCTATCCACAAAAACTTTCTTCTCTCGTCTTTGACTGACAGACTCAAGTAACCAAGGATCAACCCGATTGAGAATCTGGACTATAATCTGCTGCTTCATATTGCATGATAAAATTTTAGTATTTTTTTTTAAGTTTTGTGAGCCTGATGAGATGCTTTGTACACAAATACTAAAACATTAAAATTCCAGACAGGAGCCAAGTCTTGTAGCTCTAGAAAGAATTGGAGTTTCAGAATACTTTTTTGTTTGCTTTAAAAGAAAATAGTATAAATCTTCACCTGATAACTGCCCATATACTGAATTGCAGAATCATAGCACCTTTGGAATAGGAAAGATTTTAAAAATTATCCTGCTCAGTCTAATTGCATGGATTAAGAAAACTGAGGCAAGGCACAATGTTGTTAGATTGTATTTAGCCACAGTATTTTTGCAGGGTGGGTTTTCAAAAATTTCCTGTAATATTCCAGAAAATTATCTCTTAGTGTTTGAAGGATTGTTGAATACTGTCATATATGAACTTTTATGTTATAAATTTATTTTTTCAAAGATTTTATTCATTTATTTTAAGAGGAGAAGAGAGTGAGAGAAACATCAATGTGTGGTTGCCTCTCACACGCCCCCTACTGGGGACCTGGCCCGCAACCCAGGCATGTGCCCTGACTGGGAATCGAACTGGCAACTCTTTGGCTAGTAGTTTGGCACTCAATCCACTGAGCCAGGGCTGACATATGAAATTTTAGTTGAAAAGGTTAAGGCCTACACATGAAATAGATGTCTACTTTTTATAACATTATCATCCAAAATTTGATTTCACATAGAATTGTGGGTCTTCAAATAGATTCATATGTTGATAAGCTAGTTAAGTTTTAGATGTTTATTATCATCAAATTTACGTTGTTACCATTACTGGTCCTGAAAAATCAACAAAGATTTTTTTCTTTAGGTTTCTTCATGATAGAGTATTCAAAGCAACTGCTTAGTTTTAAGTTGAAAAATAATCCCAAAAGTATGTGGGAGCCAGCCATGTAAGCTTCTTACATGGATTAAAGGAATATAAATTTCATTAGGTCAACTTATTACTGCATTCTGGCTTTATTTTTAAAAAGATATTTATTTATTTATCATAGAAACTGATTTTTCCCTAAGCAGAATTTCATCCTCACATGTCAAAGCCACTGACATTTAAATCTTTACCAGTCTTGTCAAAATATTGGGTCTTCTCCTGTGAGAATTAGACAAGGACACCTTTTCTTCCCCCATTGTTCCTATATTTGTGTGGGATTTTGAGATACTAGTAGATGATCAATTTTTTCTTCTACTACAATCTTGCCTTTGGCACCAAAGTCTTCCATTAAGAAAACAAAACAAGCCCTGCCCTGGCTGGTGTAGCTCAGTGGATTGAGCGCGGGCTGGGAACCAAGCGGTCCCGGTTCGATTCCCAGTCAGGGCACATGCCTGGGTTGCAGGCCAGGTCCCCAGTGAGGGCCATGTGAGAGGCAACCGTACATTGCTGTTTCTCTCCGTCTCTGTTTCACTCCCTTCCCCTCTCTCTAAAAATAAATAAAATCTTAAAAGAAAAAAAGAAAACAAAACTAAATATCCCACAAAAATGTGGCATCATGGTTCCCACAGAACAAGGGAAGAGTACCCAGGAGATTATTTTTGTCTCTACCAGGTTATTAATTTATGAGGTATCAAATGATCGTTTAATGAGCCTTGTTTCAAGATAATGTCACAAATACTGATTCTGTCTTTTCAAAATATGTTTATTAGGCAAAAAGATGTTAAAAATAGAAGTTGGGGCCTCTGTGTCATATCTATGCATAGAAAGGAACACCCACAAAACAATTCAAATTTCCATCAAAGGGGATGTTATTGTGATCGTGTTTTAAGGTCCCTAAACCAAATGTTCATCAAAATGCTGCCGTGGTGCATTGTGAATGCAACCTGGAGTCTATTCCTACCACCATTAGGTGACTTCCAGAGAGGTAGAAATGACCTCTGCCCTGTTACCTGTCTTCTCACATGTACCCAAGGAGTTAACTTCACTGAAATGTACTCATTGGTTTCCTAGCAGGGATTAGGCATGAAACTGGTCCAAAATGTCCAGTCAGTCAGTATGCCAGGCACTGGGCTCCTAGATGGTGAGAGTAAGGTGATGAACGAAAGGCTCTTTGAAACAAATTCATGAAACAACCGAAATGTGCCAGGTTCTATAAAGGAGGAAATTTAAGTTGGACTTCTGTGGGGGAATAGAAGAAGGGATCTCATCTGAAGAAGCTTGCTAACAGGGCGGGCACTAGCTTGCCTGTTTTATCTCCATATTTATTTACTAATGGGGTGTTTTAGTACTGATCCTGGGTGACTGTCTGGCTGATCTTCTCTTTGATTATTATTAGCTACCATAAACCCATGCAAACCTTTTTAGTTGCTTAGAGGAAGGTCACCCCAGTTAGTCCTGGTGTGGGTTTTCTTCTTCCTGCTTTTCCAAGTAGCCAAGTTTTCCAAATGTAACATTCTTAGGTTTTACCCAAAGAATGGAGACGCAACAATGTTCAGTGTAACAAACGCATCGCAACTTTATAGAAGTACTATAGTCAGAGATTACTTTTGAGAGATACCTGTACCCATTAGATAGATCAGTTATCACCAACTGCTAATGGAAGCTTTTTAACACAGTGCATGGTAAGAAACGGCAGTTATTAGCAGTGATGTTGTCTTTCCATTTTTCTAAATACTGAAACAGGCTTTAATAGCAATGCTCTCTGCTAAGCACTGTACACAATGGTTTTATTTTTATGGAAAAGAAACACCATATTTTATGATACTTGGATGGTAAATTGCATTTCCACCAAATTTCTAAGAGAGAGTTCTGTGAAGCAGCTTACATGCCCCTTTATTTGTTAATGAAAAAAGGATGCATATTCTTCAAACATCAACACAAAGCAACTCAAAACACTTGAATGGAACTGTCATGGATTGAAAATTAGTAACCTTCCTAATACAGGCAACCAGAATTTTCCAAAATGTTGGCAAAATTGATCTGCACTTTGGTCATTAG
This sequence comes from Micronycteris hirsuta, assembly GCA_004026765.1. Taxonomy (NCBI): domain Eukaryota; kingdom Metazoa; phylum Chordata; class Mammalia; order Chiroptera; family Phyllostomidae; genus Micronycteris; species Micronycteris hirsuta. The sequence continues at coordinate 18,839 of PVJI01025907.1, forward strand.
AGTTTGTTGCATCATTAATTTGGATGGTTACCTTGGGTCATTTATGTGCTTAAGATCAGGCTGGTACTGTACTTTTTTAATCCATAAATGGCCTAAAGAGTAGGGCTCTAAGTTATATTGCTTCCAGCCCTGGCTGGCGTGGCTCAGTGGGTTGAGCTCTGGCCTGTGAAGAGAAAGGTCACCAGTTCAATTCCCAGTCAGGGCACACGCCTGGGTTGTGGGCCAGGTCCCCAGTTGGGGGTGTGAGAGAGGCAATGATCATGTTTCTCTCCCTCTCTTTTTCCCTCCCTTCCGCTCTCTATAGAAATGAATAAATGAAATCTTTAAATTTTGTATTGTTTCCGATTTAAGATGGGTATGTACAACAGGAGCTTCTCTCACACCACCTCCCTTTGTGCTTCACAGTGCACACATATCTATACTGTTCTCCATTGTATACAAGACAGCACTGTTTGCCTTAAATATTTGTTTGCACATGAAGAATGTTACTTTTGATATTAGTTGTTTGAAAAGGGTAGTCATTTTCATGATTGAAATTAGACTCTAAATTCTTTCTGCTGCCTTTGTTTGTGTCTCCAGCTCATGGAGTAGTGGAAAACTCATCCAACACTGACGGATTTAGGTCAAAATGCAACCGAGCCAAGAAAACACTTTCAACTCCCTCAATAATGGTTTCAGTGACCCAGTTTGTTTGCCACATGCAGACTAACTCTAAGAAGTTAAATATATCATTTGATACCTCTGGAAATGTTTTGGTGTTGATCCTGCACAAAATAACAGCACCGTTTTGGGTCATTCTCCATATTTGAGGACATGGCCTTACTCTCCTAACTCAGATGTATGTAGTATTAACCTCAAAATAAATTCTTACATTACACTTGATGAAAATA